>OX596263.1:13922949-13958039 GCA_951394255.1 Polyploca ridens | reverse complement strand
AGGCGAGGGGCGCGGGCAGCGCGGGCCGGGCGGCGGCGCGCTCGGCGGCCACACGCAGCTCGCGGAACGTGTTGCGAGTGTACGGGTTGCGCCGCGACGCGTACCGCCACGTCACGAAGTAGTAGTACACGAACGGTGTTAGGAGACCGCAGTATCCGCTACACATACATAAACATTACTACATAATGTCCCATGGTTATTATATATAACGAAGTTAGCTTTGAAACCTTTCTAATACACAAATATCTAAATGATTCTATTAAACGCGCCAAAAATTAATTTCATAATAATTCTCAGTTTCAATAAACAAAAGTACCAGGAGTGCATATACAAACAGAAGCTTTAAAAATTAATTTACTAATAATACTCAGATTCAATAAACAAAAGGACCAGGAGCGCATACCCAAACAGAAGCTTCAGAAATTAATTTAATAATAATACTCAGGTTCAATAAACAAAAGTACCAGGAGTGCATATACAAACAGAAGCTTCAGAAATAAATTTACTAATAATACTCAGTTTCAATCAAACCAGAACAGCATACGTACAATAGCGCCATGACGGCGACGAGTGGGAACAGAATGATCTCAGCGAGCGCAGCGGCACGCAGTATGTTCCGTGACTGGAACTCCACCAGCGAGATCAGCAGCCGAGCCACCCACATCGAGTTCTGACCCAGGGTCTGTACAAGACATCACATAGTATATTTCATATATTTTTCAACAAAGATTCAGGCAAACAAAGTGCAACTAATAATTACTGTAGGTACATAATTTCATGTAGATATTATTAGTTGCTGAGAATAACAGCCGTGACATATACCTAGACACCAAACTCACCATAAGGGTTCCTTTTTATCGTTATGGTACGGAACCGTAAGAAGGTAATGACTCGTAAGCATTCAAGTCTAAAATATACATTTTGAGAATTAATTATGAATTTTAATGTATAAAATTCATCAGACTAACAAAGGTCAAGTGAGAAAAAAAAATACAATAAAAATATATCTGTCGCTCTTCCACATTGAGAGTTAATTACTATAAGATAACAATGACGCATATTAAAAGTTTAAATTATATACCTATATGAAAACCGCTATTGTGTGGCATTGTCAACTATCATGAACAAAACAATTATCTTGTCTGTATGAGTTATCAACACGGCTAAGATACAACTAGACTTAATTTATTTTATCTTTATGTACCTAACTGACCAGGGGCCCAAATCTGCAATTACAAATTGAGACCCAATTATTGAGCTATTATTACTATAGAGAAGCTATCATAAGCAAAGATTGAACTAAAGTTCTCTTTATCGCTGAAAGAATAATTAGTCGTCGTAAGCAGACAGTAGAAATACGTAGCGCTATCAGAACGCTTTTAGGAGTAGTTTTCTCGCAACACCATGATTTTCACGGAGCTTACGCGTTTTGTTCATCGTTCTACAAGAATTATGGCCGGATGGCCTCACTTGAACGGAACATCATAGTTGTGATGTGTGGCCTCTTCTCTATACGTAGTAATAATAGTTCAATGGTTCCAATGAAATGTTGTGGTGTCAACATTTACAGATTGACAGTTTTGGTAGTCTAAAAATCCATTATGAATTTGGTATACAACGCGCTTTTAAAAACAATGGATTTGTATGTTCTAATGAGATCCTGACAGGATAATTTTTTTGTTAAATAAAATAGCACACTACGCCCCCCTGTTCCTATATAATTTTATGCGTTTAGTGCAGACCTATTTGGGAGTTGTTTTTTTTACATTCTTGCTTATGTTTGTCCACAATCTCGACATAAGATAGATAAGTGATGATGTCACCCAAGGTAAGCAAACAAAGCCTACAACGGAAGTAGCAAGTCCAACTGTCGAACACAATCTATGTACATATATTTAATGACAGATTTCCGAAATAAATGATTCCCAAATTAATTTTGTTAATGCATTAGAAATATAATGGCCCTGATTCTGTTGTTCACAACTAAACTAATTTTAATCTCACTATGTCTCTTTCTAACAAAGAACATAAGAAAAAGATGTAAGAAATTTAGTCCTGTCAAATTAGTCCAATGCTTGTTTTCAATATAAATTTAGTCGCCATCTATCGTGGTTACGCCTAAATACACGCAAAATAAGACAGCAAAGATTAATTTTACAACTTAAAATATGTTCTATCCTTTTTCAATAATGTTCATAAGAAAGAGATGAGATGTGACTAAAATTAGTTTAGTGCGATTTACAACAGAATCGGCACCAATGATAACTAGATTTACCATATATACCTTAGGAATAAACTATATTAAATACTTACATCAAGAATTGTCAAAGAGTATGACGCTGCGTGAAGAACAGCGAACAAGAAGATTGGCGTCAATATTACTGAGGAAAAAGAGTCAAGGAACTTAGGTAGATCATTTAACTTTAAAGGCAAATGTTTATATATTTTCATATGTAGTTAAAGGATGCGAGACTGGGTCCAGATGAAATCGGCTTGTAGGTAGATCATACCCCTGACATGGGGCACTTTACATACTCCACCCGGACGATTACTTACCAAAAACCATAATTTACTAGAAAGGTCTTATACTCCTGTATTAAAAATATATTTTTATAAAATTCTAACCAAACCGGTGGTAGATTCAACTGTGACTTAAGAACCTTATGAGGGCCTAAACTGAATAAATTTCGAACGCTTATATAAGAAACTACCATTCCGATGTGAAAAAATATTCTTGCGATAGTTATCTACCGCGTTAATTGAGTAGGGTATAGTATAGGACTTAGGCTATGAAGCGTCACGCTATCTAAAATAGTAACAATTGATTCAATTCATAAGTGCCTTACTAGGGCCCAAACTTCAATTCAAATTCAAAATTATTTATTTTCAAAATCATAGAACACAATAACAAATCTCTTGCCTTAAATTAGTATATTTTTCTATTTACAAAGTGGTTTTCCTGTGGCCCCAAACTAAGCATGCTTGTCTCATGGGTACCACCTTAAAACAGTTTCCCAAAAAAATATTGTTTAACATTACGCAATGGTAAGACAGAGCAATTTCAATATTAAATACAATTACAATTGTTAAATTTTGATTTTAAACACATTATAAAAATGAACTCAAAGCCTAAATCGAAATAATAATTAAAAACATAAATCAGCTGAATAACTTTTTATTATAATGATACCGAATCAAGTACCTAGTATCTGTTTTAATTTTAGATTATTTTCACGTAATATTATCATTAACACATTACATACCTACAGGTTATGCTATATTTATGCGATATATATACTTACAGGTTATTGTAAATTAATATAAATGCCCTATCAAGGGCAACGATGTTATTCGGAACCAGAAAATAGTTTAATCTTATTAACACTATACGAGTACACTAACCCATCCTTCAAGTTTACCCGTCCGTGGAATGCAAGAGGACTTGATAATCTATATATATAAAATTCAAAGTCTTGACTGACTGACTGATTTACTGATATATCAACGCACAGCCTAAACCACTGGTCCTAGAGACATGAAAGGGGTACGAACATTTTTGTATGGGAGCTGGCATAGCCACCTGCCGCCATTTTGATTTTTTTTCAATGTCGCGGCGCACGGTGTAAGTAGTATATTTGGGTAGAGGACACTTATATAAACAAAAAATTTTAAGCAATATGGTGACCTAAAGTGTCACGTTTCCGAGATATTTGGAGGTAAAGATCACCATATGAAAATTACGACAATCATTAAAAATGAACTTATTACGTGTTTATATGCATTCGATTTTATTCAAATAATAGTTCCCAGGTTGTTTTAACTTTTTATTAGAATATAGCAAAACAAAGAGCACGAAAAAACAATATTCATTAACTGGTTACCTACTAAATATTAATCCCTCGCAATATTCGCAATGAAACACAATGTTGTCAACAAGGATGTTAAAAAGTTGGATATATTCTCGCTAACAAAAAACTGTGTCACTCAAGTCGGCCACCACACTATACTTACAAGCCGGCACGCACACATTCAAACATTAGTTGAGCGCGGATAATCGGCTCTGTGTAAACGGCGACAGAGTGTAGTTTCCCGCGGAATAGCCAACTAATATGTGCGTGAGAGGTGGCCGACTCCATAGACACAGATTTTTGTTAGCGAGAATATGTCCGACGTAGTCTGTGGTTGTCAAGTAGCTCGGATCGTAGTGGTTAACTTGTTTTCCATGTCACCGTTATTAACCAAAAATGACAATACTTGTGTTAAAATATCATGTTACCGACACATTGGAATATCGATGTATAGATAGATAGATAGATAACTCTTTATTGTACAAAATTATTTAAACAGAGTATAAAAATAAATGCTCACAATTAAAGAAATTACTGTAAGTACAATAGGCGGTCTTATCGCTAAAAAGCGATATATATTATGAGACGAATGACAATAGTTTAAGGCAATAGTGGTCAAATAATATTGCATCACGGTTTTAAAAATATATTAAAACATATAATAGAAACAAGCCGTGACCTTAAACCTTTAAATAAAAGGTTTTTTAAAACTACTTAGGTAGCAAACAAACATACGGCCCGCCTGATTGTAAGCGAAGAAAGCTCTTTTGAGATCGCATAGTTTGAAACTATTTGGGTTCCAATGTGTGAGGATGGTCTCCCCGTCAATGGCAAGACTTGCGATGGTAGAAGGTAGCCGTGGGTTTAGCCGTTTAGTCAGGTTAAACAATTCTACAGAACACTGTCCGTTGTACAAGCGGTAGATCACACATAAGGAGGCAAAGTCTCTCCTCAGATTGTGAGCTCGGGCGGGATCGTAGACAATTCTAATGGCACGTCGCTGAACCGAGTCTAAAGGCCCATACTGGTATCCAGGTAAGAGCAGTACTCCATATAAGGCCGGACTTGCGACTTCTAAAGTTGCAGGCTTTGCCCCGATATGAAGTACTGCTTCGCTTGTTGAGCACTTCGAGTTTTTTGGATTTTAGCTTAATCTTGTCTTCTAGACGGCCTATTGACGACGTTAGAAATGTCGATGCCGAGGATCTCGATGCTTTCTCTGATGTCCGTGTTCTGGAATTGTGAAGCCATAGCAAATGGGGTTTTCTTAGCGGTGAATACGCAGACTTGGGTCTTATTGGGGTTGAAATGGACTAGGTTTAGTCGACCGTAATCGGAGACACTAGTTAGTGGTGCTCTCGATTTCAAACACAAGCCGTTCGCGGCTTTCCTCCACCATGAAACGAGGAATATTTGCAATGAGCGTCTTCTGTACAATGAATGCCATCAATAGACAGCATTTCATTGATATGCAGCAGGAACAGTGTTGGGGACAGTACAGACCCTTGCGGGACGCCTGCATTTATATCTCTCAGCTCTTATGCATCTGCTGGACACAAAATTGGCGACCCATTTGCATAGTCCCTCAGGAAGCCTCGGAAACTTCGTTAGGAGATACCGGTGCCATTGTGTGCACCTGAGCCACTCCTGCTTCCACGAAGTCGGGACTTTCATTTAGGTGGAAGTTTTATTGGGTCGGGCTGGCCGCGGGACCAGGTTTTATTTTATTTATTTACGTCGCTATTGCAATTTTGGCGCCCAGGGAACATTACTTAGCAATCTTTAGTTTGGTAACATAGATTTTAGGACAAGTATTGTCATTTTTGTTTGTATAATAATGACAAGATGAAAAACAAGTCACGATCTGAGCTACTTTGATAACATTGTAGTTCATAGCGAATATAACGATGCTGTTTAGCAGGTAAGTAATTAAAAATATTGTTTTTCGTGCTCCTAGTGTAACTCTATTAAAAAAAATATATAAATCAACCTGGGAACTATTATTTGAATACAATCGAATGCATATAAACACGTAATCAGTTAATTTTTAATGATTGTCATAATTCTCATATGGCGATCTTTACCTCCAAATATCTCGGAAACGTGACACTTTAGGCCACCATATTGATTATCATTTTTTGTTTGTATAAGTGTCCTCTACCCATATATACCAGTTACATCGTGCGCCGCGACATTGAAAAAAAACTAAAATGGCGGCGGCTAGCTATGCCACAAAGGTTCTATCCCCTTTAGAGGGTATATTCTTTGTGAATAGTAGATTCCACCCCTAATGGGGTAAAATAGGGGATGAAAGTTTGTATGAAAGTCCGTCAGTTTCGAAGTTAAGATCTTAAAATTTTGTGTTTAGATTGAAGATTAAAAATTTATGTATACGTGTCCCAGCGTTAATAATTCCACCCTCGAAGCGGGATGAAGTTGTTTTGTTTTGTTTGATTGTAGTAGAAAAATATGTAATTGGCCACGCGGGCGAAGCCGCGAGCAGAAACGAGTTAGATATAAGACCAATCGTTTTTATTACTTTTTAAATATATTTATAAATACTTTAAAATAAGCATTTTCTTTTTTGTCATGTTCAAGTAACTTATGTAGGTACTTTTTTACATAATGTCAGCGACAATCCTGAGTATGGAATGAAGTAGGTTTTACTGTAACCTTGTTATATCCGTTATTTTATGTGTTTACATTGTTTAAATACACAGACACAAGCTTAATTTGAACATTAGGTACGTGTTGTAAAGAGGAAGTCAAAGGTCAAAGGGCTGCACAGATCAATTGACAAGTGAGGCTATCCTGTATTAAACAAGCATCAATTCAAAATGGAATTCTTAATGCACCAGTTTATAAATATGTGGTGGATTTGTGTGATTCTTTATTGAATCTAGAATATTCACGAGATATTCGAGAGTAAATCCAGTTAATAACTTGACTTGCAATCCTTTTTTTTTTGTATGTTGTCATCTGACGTCTCGGTTGCGCAAAAAGAATTAGGTTTTTTTTTGTACTAGGTAATTCAATTCAATATTTTTAAGTTTATACATTTTGTCTTTTAACTGATGAATGATTAATGATTTTATTCAAGTGTAGGTAAGTATATATTTTTATTTGAGTTGCATATCTATGCATGATGCTATTTTTTGTACAACATGCTAACTCAGCGCCTGACCTTCCTCCTATTTATTAATAACAAAGCGCGTTGTGCTTGTTAAACAATAATTATACTAATTAGTAAAATAGCATTTTTACACAGTACAAACTCTGTTATAAAAATGTTTTACATATTTTCGACAAGAATGTTTATAGAATAAGTTGAAATTGAAAGTAAATTACATTTAGAGTACAATATTATTTACTTTTCATTCAATTTTCGCTTTTACATACAAAGTAGATATTTTTGCATTGTATTGACTCATAATCTTCATCTCTTCAGATTAAGTATATGTGGTGAAATACAGATGAATGACATCACTTTTTGTTTTTCAAAACCCCAGAAAAATCTTTGATGTCAGCTTGAACATCACATCCAAATAAGTAAAGCATTGTTCATAAAAGTTTCTGAAAACCTCGTATTTTGATTCTGGTTGATAAATTGATATTAAAAAGGATACAAAGATTAGGCGCAACATTCATGAAGATTAGCGAGTAGAACAGATAGTGTGCGCTGTCCTCCAAGAAGAATCGAGCGAGGAACTCTCGAGAAACTGAGATCTCTCGCGCCGGAATGCGTTGGTGCAGTCTCAGAGCTGATGTAGCGGCATTTGCTAGCAGAGCTTTGTAGAATGCTGATATTGGGCTGATGGACACATAGACATTAGATTACCTATATGCATAGTCATTGAAAAAAAATTTTATTATAAATAACATAACACAAAAACCTACTTTTGACAGTTTTAGATAGTATTACCATTGCTTTTTTAACCAAGTTTCTGTTTATTTTTAACCAACTTTATGTGACATAATAACCCAGTTGACAATCATTAAAATAATATATAGTAAGATTAACTTTCAAACTTATTCATCTGCACTATACAAATACAAAATTGTTATATTGTGGTAAACACAGAGGCATATACACAGATAAATATGTTCAGAAATAAATGTGCCCTCAATGGAATCATTTAGTTTGTCTGATAACCAAGCATTTATTTATTTTTTTAAATTCATTAGCTAAGTAATTGTTAAATTATTTTTACTTTAAATAGTTACTATTGAAATTCTTTACAAACATTGAGATCGAGGGACCTTTCCTCATATAATTATGGAAATTTGTTAATAATTAAATTAACTATATTATGCAGTAGAGAGTGGAGTAGTGTTTAACTGAAATCTTACAATGGTAAGTGCTAATATGGCCAAACTAGGTAAGCACACAGAGCCTAGAAGGAAACTGGCTTCACAATAGATGGAACACACAAATAAATAAATAATAATAAACACACTGGTAGAACAAATGAGTGGTAGTAAGCCAAGTCGCTACAAAATACCCTACCACCATTTTGTTGTATCTGGTTTAGCTAATTATGGCATGGGCTCAAGAAAGTTAAGTTTGAGAGATCATCTAAAACAGTGATTCCCAAAATGGACCAGGTGGACCCCAAGGGTCCACAGTAGACTCAATGGGGGTCTATGTTAGATAGATCTAATCTTCAAAATGTTTTCACGAGTTTTGGTTATATGGTAGAAATGTAGCAGCAGGGGGTCAACCGAAACCAGACAATTTTGAAAGTGGTCTACGAGAAAAATAAGTTTGGGTAGCTTCTGATCTAAAACTACATGAAATTCTTTTGATAGTAGATAGTATGGCACAATCACACATTTGTGGGTTTACATAAATTTTAAGTAGTACTTACTTATTAAATAGAGGTAGTATGTATCCAATGGTAAATAGTACGGTGAGCACTCGGATTGCCCATAGTGCCACATCTATCTTGTTGGCTACTACATGAGCCTTCAGGGCTGGGATGCCCTTGGGTGGGCCAGTGTCTCCGGCTTGTGGGTCACGTTCTGCCATTTTCTGTAAATTATACTTTTATTATAAAGATTTTTTTAAACAGACTTGTCTTTGGAACTACAAGTGAGATTCGAAATTTTTTATTTGTTAGACAACACATTTTTTGATGATAGGTGATGTAGCATCCAGTAGGTAAAATTTTAATTGAACTTAGGTGAAACTATGGGGCATAGCCAGTGTGAGAAAATTGTAAACTCATAAGTGGATCTCATTAGAAACATTTTTTTTTGGTAGTGTATGTTTGCCACGTTTAAATGTTGAGATTGTGAGAAAAAGCTTGGTCCCTGGGAAAACTAACTGTGGCTAATGTCTTGAATGCTTTGTTACTAAGGTAGAACATCATGATAAACCCATTAACCTCATAAACTCCTCCAAAATTATTCAAATGTAATGGTATACACAAAATATACCTAGAATGTTGAAACTTTAAACAATAATTTCTGGTTATATTTATTTCAACTGAAATCAGATTTTGGTCTCCACAATTGATAGTTCGGAACTAAAAGCAAAAGTGATAATATGTACGTTAGTAGATAAGTACATATGAGATATCAGTTTTTGATAAAATTGTTATCAGCACAAGCAGACAAAGTAAAACCTATGCACACACTTCTTAGTCTTATGAAAAAATTATAATAAGGTAATCGCAGAGTTCGTTTGTACCGTTACATACAATAGAAAGTGCCTTTTTTAAGAAAAAAGTGGATCAGTGGGCCATGATCAAAATTTCGTGTACATGTCACTAAGTGATGTAGGTACAAATACGTAAAACAACCTTTAAACCGCACAAAATTAATGTTAATATTAACATAAAGCGACGTTCAAGGACACAATACCTAGAAAAACCAGTTTCTAGCATCAATTATTATAGAAATTAATACCCGACCACGAAAAATTTTACGAGATTATCTGAAGTAACCGAAGGTTGAAATCAATCCGAAGTTTTTCTTTATTAATTTCCTTATGGTACTTACGTTCAAAACTTATTAGATAATAACACAATTACTAGAAAATCTTAATTATTTGTACAATTTTACAACGCAACAAATCGAACATTCATGATTTGCCGAATGACAGCCGTGACAGAATAAAAAAACTTGCCAGCGTAGTAGCGCGTGCTTTGCTCTACCGGCAGCAGTACCGGCTAAGCCTATGCTGGATCAGAAATACCGGTTTTTATTTCACTTAAATTAAAAATCGGTACTTTTTGTTGTTTAAAGACACATGGTCAACTGGTGGGACATTTATGATTTAGTAGGTTCATACAATATATACTCAAAGTATAAAATAAAATATATACAAAATATACAATGAGCAGAATGTAAGGGTTCGTGACTTTTCAAGTTGTCTCAAGAAGTCCGTGAATGAGGAGTTTTCTTTCACTGTTGATAATTCAAACTAACTTGAACCTTAAGTACCTAAGTTAAGCATGGGCGTAATATACAAATACATCCATGAAGTTAAGTCATTGTTAAGTACACAATTTGACAGGTATTTTCATCCAACTTTATAAAACTCTATGGAAAGAAAATTCTACCACCATTGTACTAAAACATGACTTTTGACGGTGACTACGGACTATTATATGAAGTGATTTATTTTTTGCCTATATTTACAACTCGAGAAAACTCAAATAACGTAAAGCCGTTGGTCCCGGTTATCACTTAATTGTGATAGTCGTTAAGCTAGTTGGATGCCTCTTAGGCGGCTTGAAAAATTCCAACAGTAGGTTGACCACTAGCCTACCTCCACCGATCCGCAGTGGGCACGCGTAGTGGAGTATTGCCCATTCGCTTTCACCTTCATTTGTGAAAGGAGGCCTGTGCTCAGCAGTGACATTATAGGCTGATGATGATGATGATTGTATCCAATAAAGATCAATTCATGTGCACCAGTGAAGTGAAATGAAATGAATTATGTGTATCGTGACTTTTCAAGTTGTCTCAAGAAGTTCGTGAAAAGCTATGGTGAAAAGTTACTAAAACATGACTTTTAGGGACGGTTACTGACAGTGTGGACTATATGAAGTGATTTATTTTGGACTATAATAAATAATACAACTCGAGAAATCTGAAATAAGTCAAGGTTGCTCAACCTTTGCCTGCCTTTTGGCGAAAAAGACAACAACAATACTTTTGACTTTGACAAAAAACAGCTGTTTCATTTGACAGTTGACTGACAGGACAGTCTAACCTAACATTTTATGCCTCTGAATAGCTCTAATTAAATAACCTTTTTCCGATTTATTAATTTTCTAAGAGCAATAACAATATAACTGTAAGAGAATGTTGTTAAAAAACGCATTTATCATAAAATTAAGCAATCGTATAAAGTTTAGCGATATCTTTAGGAAGTACAGCGCAATCGCGTCTGTTATGGAGAAGGCAAATGTAGGCGAAAACACCGAAGTTAAGGTTCGTTCGTTCGTACAATCACTTTGTTTTCTAAATTAATGCTTATACGAAAATTAATTTGTTATGTGCCTTATCAATTTCAGGGCTGGGTAAAGAATTTGCGAGTTCAAAAAGATCTTATTTTTGCTGACGTGAGCGACGGATCCTGCGCCAAGAAACTACAGATAGTTATACCGAAAAAGTTCAAATCGGACGCATTAACTTACGGCGCTTCTGTCCATATCACTGGTAAACTGACTAAAAGCCCAAGAGGGCAGTTAGAGCTCGTCGCCGATGACGTAAACGTTATAGGCAAATGTGTTGTTTTAGACGGATACCCATTTAACCCCAGGACAACACATCCACCAGAATACACCCGTCAATACCTGCACTTGCGTTCGAGAACCAATTATATATCAGCTGTATTGAGAATACGAAGTGCAGTGACAAAACATATTCACAACTTTTTCACATCAAACAATTATGTAAATATACACACTCCAATAATCACTTCAAATGACTGCGAAGGGGCTGGGGAAGTTTTCAAAATACAGCCAGATAATGAGGATACAGTTAAGGCTATGATGCAGGAAGGCAGGGACAAAGATTCAGTGTATTTTGGCTCTAAAACATTCTTGACTGTCTCTGGACAATTGCATTTAGAAGCTATCTGTAGAGGAATGGGCAATGTCTACACTTTAGGACCAACATTCAGGGCTGAAAACTCAAGATCTAGGCTGCATTTATCAGAGTTTTATATGTTAGAAGCTGAATTAGCATTCTGTGATAATCTAGGACAATTACAAAAAGTAATAGAAGATTTAATGAAGTATGTATTTATTGAAACAAGAAATTCAAATGATGCAGATTTATTTTTAATTGATAAGGATAATAAGGTCCCATTGTGGATTGAAAAAGGCTTTATAACTCTAACTTATGATGAGGCAAAGGATATTCTACAGAAGAAAGGATTTAATGTTTTAGATGACATAAATAAGGAGCAAGAATTGACACTGGTTGAACACTGCAATGGAGTGCCAGTGTTTGTTGTGAAATGGCCAAAAGCCATGAAGTCATTTTATATGAAAGAAAGTGAAGGAGACAGTCTGAAGGTATATAGAAGATTATCTAATAGTTTGTCACAAATATACTCCTAATTTTCAATTTGATTATAATTTTTGTTACAGGTAGATGCACTAGACCTCCTAACACCAATCACAGGAGAGGTAGTAGGTGGTAGTCTCAGAGAAGATGACTATGAGAAGCTCAAGGCAAAACTGCCCTCAGATAGGCTGGAGTGGTACTTAGAACTGAGGAAATTTGGCAACATACCAACTGGAGGGTTTGGCCTAGGCTTAGAGAGGTTATTACAAGTGTTATGCGGTGTTAACAATATAAAAGATACAATGCCATTTCCTAGGTGGCCTCATAATTGTGATATGTGAATAATGAATGTTAATGTAATGGAAAATGTAAATATTAAATTATGGTCATTCTTGAACTTACAAGGTATCTATCAAGGTGCCATAGTCATTATATGGATATTTTATATATCAGTAAGTGTGGAAATAAATCTTAGGTTTTAAGATTAATTTAGACTTTTATTTCAATCACCCATAGGAAATTAATAAAATAAACAAGGTTTTATCAGTGTTAACATTTATTTACAAATTACAAACAGAAAACAATTGTGATACTGGTTCTTAACTAAATAAAAGAAAAAAAGGTAATTAGAAATTATAAAGTAAGTAAAGTAAGACTAAAGAAATATGTAGCATTATTTTGTGATTTTTAGTTAATTTTGTAATTTTTTTACCCACCTTACTCTGTGGGTATTGTAGAAATCAGAAAGATATTTTATCAAGCTATACTACTAATTGTTTAGGATTGTAAAATTAATATTTAATTAAACCACTCAAGTATTTAAATCATTTTATTATGCTAGAAGATACCTGTATTTTTATATCTTTATCATGTCTTTTATGCTTTTGAAAAACAAAACGCAAAAACATTGAAACAGTTTCCAAAGAAACAAAGAGATTCCGTTTATACAACATTAGGTACTAAAAGTACAATTACAATCTATTAATATACACGCTGTATATACAATAAGAATTATATGGAATATTTACAAGTACAAGATCAATTATACAAAACTGTGATCACATCGTCTAACTTAACTCAATTCGATGATAAATAAGCCATGAACTTAACTTTAATATCACATATTGTTTAAAATCAATAAAACCTTATTCTAATGACAATAGAGTTTAGCCTAGCCTAGCCTATGATGGATTTATAGTGTAGGCAATTTTAAAATCTACAAAATAACATGCTTTAAACACCTTATACACAAGACATGATTTAATTGGGCTAAAATCATTCAAGAATCAAATATTATTCACATTTTCTGTAACATTTCATTGCTAATCAAAAACTTTTGTTTACTGATAATACTTTAAAAATCATCTCAATTTAGTATATTCATGTAATATTTTCTAATTTTAATAATTTATCAATGAATGGAAACCAAAAACAAACTTATACACATAATAGCTGCTTTACAAATAAGACTAGTATACATATAATTAACATGCTAGTCTTAAGAACGTCTCACCTCAAGAGTCAACCTTATTTCACTTTCACAAAGTCCAAATCACTTAAATAAAACACAACCTTGATAACTCATTCGCACAACACACAAGGCATTATCTGCTGAACTGAGCACCTTCAGTAGCTTCAATTAACCATTCAAATATGAATTTTATTCCACTTATAACAAAGTTCAAACTACATAATAGAACACAGTCCAGACAACTCATTCCCTTTCTGGATAGGCGGTTGTCTACTGAACTGGACACCTTCTAACATTGGTTTTAGCGTATACTCTAGTTCTGGTTCCTCGCCAGGCGGGAGAGGTTCATCATCAGCGCTGATATCTTCCAGCATCTTATCATCGTGATTGTTGGTGATGAAGGAAGGTATGGCCTTAGATATGTTGATGCGGATGCCTCCCCCAGGTGGTAAAGTGGGGGGGTGTGCAGCAGCGTCGAGCTGGACATTGCCGTCTATTGATGAGAGTACAGTCATGTGCGTGGTGTCCGCACTTGTTTGCATGTTGCTCTCCTCTTCGGCTGTTATTATTGGTTCATCATCTGTGGGTGTTATTGCTATTGTTAATATTTATTATCATTCAAGGATTTGCTTGCAGACACACTAGGGAGTTTGGCTTCAAGTTGGGGGTCAAAGCAAACCAGCATGTACTACAAAATCTCTTACTACCTAACAATTCTTAACATTTTTCTATATTATTAAGTTTATTGAATAATTCGACCCATGTATGTAAATTTGAAAATTTAGATGTTTGAAGGTTTGCGACTCAATCACGCATACACGGCTGCACGGATTTAGATAAAATTGGACACACACACTGAATACGTTCTGCATTAAAACAAAGAATACGTTTTACTCCTTAAAAACATTACATCCCAGTGAAATGCGGGGAGAAAAGTAGTCTAGTCAGTAGCAGAGCTTTTATTGATAGGGTGTAATGTAACTTTGAAGCTCATGTTGCAGCATGATTAGCCGTTCTTAATCGATCGGAAAAGTTAAGCTAACACCGTGGTGGTCGGTACCTAGATGGGTGACCGCCTGTGGTAGCATTTAAAGCCGTTGGTCCAGGTTTACACTAAATTGTGATAGTCGTTAAGCTAGTTGGAGGCCTCCTATGCGGTTTGATAACGGCATGTAATTAACACCCTAACTATTAATTCATCAATTGTTATAATAGGACGCGCGTCCCTCGCGAGAACCAACTGCAACGGGTTAAGTAAATAAGAGGAGATTCTTAAATTTGCGTAATTTTTAAACAGAGGTTCAATTAATAATATCCCCTTGATAACTAGCTTACCACCATCAATCTGCAGTATGCGTGGTGGAATATTGGCCATTCCTTTCATCCTCATTTATGTGTAGCATTGGGACATTATAATAAATAATAATAAATTAATTTTCTTTCTCCTTACAAACTAGAATAACAATTTATACACTAAACATGACATTTTAAAGTTTGTAGGAGAAACTGGTATCCGAGCTAAGCCGGAGCCTGTGTTAAGGGTAGTATGTAGGCTAGATCGCGCGCGAAAACCAGCATTCATTTGTTACTTTGCAGTTGTGTTACAGGCACGCACACATGCATCAGATCCAAACTTGACGTTGCGTCAAGTTAGGTACGTACCGCATAACGTGGTACCAGCCGATAAAATTCCAATATTATTAAGTAACATTATATTTAATTTTCTATTTAAATACCTTTTCTAGTGGCTTATTTAAATAAGCGCAACCAAAGTTTACATAATTATTATGCAGAATGGATTCACTACTTATAAGCAAAGGAAATTCAGTGCTATGCCTTATATTAGTACTTTGGGGGTACTTACGTTAACGTTTTTTGAAGAAGTAGGTACTAATCCATAGGAACTCTGTTTGTTTAATAAGTAATAATAATAAATAGTAATAAGTTTAGTCATAAATAATAATTAAATAAAATAAACATCCTGGGACATTCCTCACACACGGTCATCTTATCCCAAACTAAGCTGAGCTTGTACTATGGAAACCTTTTTGTTTGTAAATACATAATTACACCCAGACTCAGGACATACAGACATGTTCATGCACACAAATGCATATCCTGGGTGGGAATCACACCTGCACCGCTATAGGTGGAATCATAATCAACTGCACCCACTGGCCCATTTGTTTGTTACGCTTTCACACCTAAACCACTGAACCCATCGCATTGAGATTTGGCAATCAGATACCTATGGCATAGAGAAGGGCTACTTTTATCAAGAGAACGCGAGTGAATCCACGGGGTACAACTAGTATCATATAAAAAGGAAAAGTTTGTAAATTGCATGTACGAGGCTTTGAAATTACTAATCCGATTCTGAAAATTCTTTCACTAATAAGATAAGATAAATATGCTTTATTTGTACACCATATAGTAGAAGACGAAACAATACAAAAAAGAAGAAGTGATACAAAATAAGCGGTCTTATTTATTATCTGAGAATATGGAAGGTTTAACACATAAGAATGCACTTTCATAACGTGAAAATAACAGCTCTAGAAAAATACAAAGAAAGGCAGGAAATGAGGAAGTTTATAGCGTGTGATAGCGTGAAATAACAAGAGATTTAAAAGAGTCTAACGTCGGGGCCCGTCTTATAGTCTGAGGGAGAGAGTTTCAGAGACGTACAGCTTGGATAGTAAAAGATTGGGAATAAGAGTGAGAAGTTTGACTGGGAGTTTGGAAGTTAAGTTCCATGGGACTATGAAGAAGATGATGTTGAGGTGTAGTACTCGAAGCGTTCCTTGAGATAGCGAGGGGCTTTAGGATTAAATAAAACAATGCATAAGAGTGGCAATTTGTGTGTATTCCGCCGAAGGCGGATAGGAAGCCACTTGAGTTGTAATAGGAAGCTACATTATCCTCAAATCCTATAGGCTAATTTTCAATATATTTGCAATATAAATATCTTGAGGCCCTTAGCAAATGTTATCAAGGACCTTCGGCTCAGGTTATCTACTTTAATGGTTTATGTGCGGATCTAGCTTTCAGATTAAAAGAGATGGTTGTACAGAGACGTTTCACGACTTCATTACTCTTTTAAAAGATTTGGAAGCCATTCTATATTATGTTATTTTTATATTATTATACTATTGGCCATGCAGCGGTTCTATCCCTTACTTTGTATAATTATTAGTATACGCGAACGCAGGCCATTTAACGTGGGCCGTAGCCATTTATCCTGCAATGGCCAATTCAGTACTGGATACTTCATAATTAGCTAACGAACATTTGTTAAATTCGGTATAGCGGCGACTGATAGGGAGTTCTGGGAGCACTTTTAGTATTTCATATGCAATTATTCCGCAGGGTTTCAAAACAGCAGTTTTCCGCAGGGTAAAACAAAGTTAAACTGTCGCTTCGGAAATGCCCTGTATGAGGAGAAGAAGCGAAGCAACAAACTCCTCACGGGCCCAATGTGTTTATTGTCGTAATATAACAATTAAATAATCGCTTCACTGCACTTAACACATGTATAGTCTTAAATAATTATAGGCATCAGAACCGGGTCTAACAATTATTGCACTGAGATGTGTACAGCTCGAGCACTTGTGATAAACTAACTGATAAACAATGAGGCTCAACACTAATTAAACCAGGACAAAATGCTCATCCATGATCAGATTAAAATCACGGAACTTCATACACCCAGCAGGATAGGAAACCAAAAAAAATACTTTCGGGAACACAAAAAGATATGTTATCCTGGATGTTTCTCATCCCATTAACCAAGATACTTAAGTTTTCAAACACACATCTGATAGAATACAATCCCATATATTATGGCCATGTTACGGCCCTACAGTACACCAAAATCCAAACCATTAGAGCCATTTGTTAACGTTCATAAGTGCCTTATCAGGGCCTAAATTGAATAAATGCTTTTTGAATTTTGAATTTTGAAACCCAGAAAACAGATATTTACTTTAAAAATCAATCGGCGCATGATATAGAATATTTTGACTACTATAATAAAAACCTTGCTGATGTTGTGCCTGAGGCAACCAAATTGACTCTAGAATAATAACGAAGAACAAGAAATATGTAAGCACATACCGAAGCTCGAATGGACAAGGAGCCTCTCAAGCACAGAAGCTATACCCGTGCATGGAGGAGGTTAATCTAATGAACAACAAAGAAATAACAAAATCCAACCCAGGAACAAAAAATCAAAATAAGAAAGAAGACAATAAAACCCCAGCACTCAACATACATCAACGCTCATCCCTCATCTATAGGCTGAACAGTCGGTCGATTGTGGTCAGCTGGTTGCGGTTAGCTGGCCATCCTCTTCCACCCCAGAGCATGTCACTCCTATATAACACGCACTCCTTGGTTTCTCCATGGCTATTCCGATACAACTATTCAGGTACCAGTCATTATAAACTAAGTTAGTTACATGGTGGTTGATGTTTGAATGGTTGTATAGGACATGGGTCGGTCGTTGTACTGGCTGGGAGTAGTGCTAATCATCATCATCATCATAATAAAATGTATTTCAAATAATAAAAACGTGTTTCTCGTATCGAACGACAAAACTTATTGAACAACATGGTATATTAGCTCTAGAAATAATGTTATATATGATGCACCGGTGGCGAGATATCGATTTTTTATTAAAATGGATAATGCTCACAATGACTTTTAGGCGTAGTAGAGTGTGACAACGAGAATTAAAAATTATAAGAATTTATATTGTAAAGATTTGCAAAGAGTAACCTACAAAGAAAATATCTAGTAACAATAATAGCTTTATAGTTAAAGAATATAATATACGAACAGTGAATTATTTACAAATGGCCGTATCTATCGATATAATTGTATTCTACTAGCATTCTACTATATATACACAGCGTTCCCAATATTCAATCGGTTCGAATTAACTGAACTGCGTTCCGTTCACCTTACTTTAGTGTGCCTTCGACATTCATGCAGTGTGGGCGCGTACGGAGCGGCATTAATAATACAAGAAATCAAAGTCAAGTTAACTTATTTGTTTTTTAAGTGAATAAATAGGTAATAATATCGTAATATCACAATAGAAAAAATATTTCTTCATTTAAATGCCACGACTGCAGTGTAAATTCTATATGAACGACACGTTGAACGAAACGCGTAGGCGCTATGAAATTCATTGGCGCTTAAGATGTTTTTAATCCCGCTGTCATCAAGCTCGACGGATTTTTTTGTTCGGATCGTGAAATCTAATAAAATACATATATTATATCGATGGCCGTATCCTAACCTTCTGTTCAGCAACGACGATTCATTAAAAAGCCGCACGATTAAAAATATAATCTTATTTATATTGTATTAATAAGACTAGTCTATCTATAAGCAAGTAACAAAATAAGCAATCAATGGCTGAGAGGGAGAACAAGGAAAATATTTTGGCATACGGGACATTTTCAAAAAGACTAAGGACGTATCAACCAATCATGAAATTGATACCGATTACCATAAGAACAATAAATTTATCAAAATGTCCATGGTGTATTTCATAACTCAAATAATGTAAAAAATAAAAATGCACTTATTATGTTCTTTTTGACAAGCGCATGTATACAGATATATAGATGACGTAATTTCCGGTGTCAATAAAAAGCGACGTGGTGTCACCTTGGGACACTGGGGGGAACTGAATATATTCGCGATTGCGTCTTGTATATAAAGCTTCACTTGACATTTCATAGAAAAATGTATGGACAAATGGCGTCGCAAAATTGATGCTTATTAATAAATAAATTACGTTATTCTCGTACAAAAAAATGAAAATGTGGCCCCACGGATCTGTTGTACATATATTTGTGATTCGATGTTATATATAATTTTTACAAAATGGGTTCTAAATTTGATGGTATCACTAAAGAGGCAAACCTCGATTTTTGTGATTTGGTAATATTTGTAATGTTTTTGCTAGTTATTGGAGCAAATTAAAAAAAAAGAGCCAACACGGATCTATTAATTGGTATCTTGATTTCATGTTTATGTTCATATAATACTATTTCTTTCATGTTTTCATTCATAAACCACTAAAATAGCGAACCCTGTTTATGACGTTTAGCTTACATACCGCCCTTAAGGATAACCGGCCTCTTCCACCACGGACTATTTTAAGAACATTTATGGAGTGTTGATGATAGTAACCTGGATCAATAGGCTCCTGCTTGATCTTGAGTGTGGCGAAGTTGAGGTGCGCGTGCTTGTCCCGCTCGGCGCGCGTGGCGACGGTCTCGTCGTCGGTGTCGTCGTCGTCGCGCACCTCCACCTGCTCCACCGGCTCCGGCTTGAACACCACGTCGTCTTCCTCGCCCTCCTCTAACGCCTCGATCTGAATGAACACACATCACTTATGAGTAAACACCGGATTATATGCATTTGCATATTTAAGCGATCTTCAACGGTAATAGCATATTTTACCTAAAATCTAGTTATGATGCATATTATCGATACATTTACAATATTTATTAGACGACCCAGTTGGCGCAGTTGGTTAAGGTTCGCCTTACGCGCCGCAGGTCGTGGGTTCGATTCCCACACAGGACATGCATTTGTGTGCATGAACATGTCTGTATGTCCTGAGTCTGGGTGTAATTATGTATATTAAGTATGTATTTACAAACAAAAAGTTAGTATATGTATTATATCAGTTATCTGGTTTCCATAGTACAAGCTCTGCTTAGTTTGGGATCAGATGACCGTGAGTGAGGAATGTCCCAGGATATATTTATCGAGCGAGCGACCTATGTGCTAACATAGCACCCGAGTTCAAATTCTGCCTGCATACGTCAGTGTATCTGGTGCGATCCTTTTCCACTTATAAAAAATATTTTGAATGATCGAAGACACAATCTTACCACTGAACATTTGGAACAATACTTGATAGTTTACGTTTACAAAAATATTAAATATAGTAAATGTAATGTAATGGTACTGTACCTATTATCGTCTATCAATGGATAATTTACTAATTTAAAGCTGATTTTGAATTAAAAAAATTAATTTACTTTTCTTATTTTTTGGGTCCCTTAACTTATCATTTAATTTCGCATATTCTGCCAATTTTCATGCATATTCTGACAAGTTTCATGCATATTTCAAGCATTTTCATGCATATAACAAGCTTTTTATGTTGCATATAATCCAGTCTTTACTTATGAGAACCGACATGTCTGGTACATAATTTGCATATCTACAAACCTATGTAGAACTTGCGATACAAAAGTTGTAAAAGTAGGATCTAAGGAGATATGAAAACTTTCTATGAGCAAAGAAAAAAAATTAGTTCCAGGAACACCAAATAATGACTTTGGATGAAGCTTTGACACATAGATCACACTGTAGCCTTTTAAGATTCCCGAGGAGAAACCCTGAAGAAATACAAAAACGCGAGGCAATATTTAATACAAGCTGTCCCCCGCGGTTTCACCCGCTTTCCCGGGATAAAAAGTAGCCTATGTCCTTCTCCTTACTATCTGCATCCCAAATTTCATGATGACCCGTTGAGTAGTTGAGGCGTGAAGGTGTAACAAACAAACAAACTCACTTTCGTATTTATAATATTAGTAAGAATTAAATAAAGACGATGGTGCCGATTCTGATGTTTACAACTAAACTAATTTAATCTCTCTATATTTAATTCTAACAAAGAACATAAGAAAAGGATGTAAGAAATTTAGTCCTGTCAAATTAGTCCAGTGCTTGTTGTCAATATAAATTTAGTCGCCATCTGTCGCGGTTACGTCTAAATACCCGTAAATGAACACGGCAAAGACTAATTTGACAGCTTTAAAATATGTTCTATCATTTTTAAATAATGTTTGTAAGAAAGAGATGTGATGTGATTAAAATTAGTTTAGTGCGATTTACAATAGAATCGGCACCATTGTCGATCTATCCAGGATAACAATAAAATTATTAACTCACATCGACCGGCTCGCTGGTGATCTTCTCGTCGGGGTCGACGAGCTCGACGTCGGACTCGTCGTCGGAGGGTTCGTTGACCTCCTCATCCACATCCTTGATCTCGATCGCCTCCTCATTGTCTATCGTCTTCATATCGTCCGTTGCTTCTGGTTTCGGCTCGTCTTTCGTTAGAGACGCCTGGTGGTACAACATCAGGTAAGTATGGTCTCAATAACGGAACAGATAACTTTTAAAAATGGAAAAATTATTATGTTTCTAAAACACCTTGGCAATATTTTAATCTTGAGGCAGGGTGAGGTACTTTTTGAAAAAAAAATGCGAATATTTGAACCCTTGTAATTTTGAACCATCAGTCTTTCCACAGGTCTCGATAAGTTATTGGATATGTATAAACATTTTGACCACGAAGTTAATCAATTATTTTCGTTTAAAAATGTCAAAGCAAAATTAACCTACTTCTTTACGATAAGGTTAATTTATTTATACTATCATATAAATAGCCATAGATTAAACAAATAAACCTTACAGTAAGGCAATAAACATCAAAAGTGATAAACCTCAAACAGAGTGTGCAATATTTCATTGAGTTTTAGTATTTGATATCAAAAATAAGAATATACTTCGATTTGTATGCAATTGACCGAAACCGCCTAAAAGATCGCTTCATTAAAGCTATATCGTGAAAATGAACGATCCTTTTTGTCAACTTAAACACATCCCTTGCTATAGATCTCTGGTAGATATATGCAGCCTTAGCCCTTTGCACATTATAAGAAAATATTTTGTCTGATAAGACACAAGACATTTTCTTATGGGCTTGTCTGATCGGACATTTCTTGTAATATGTACGGTTTCATATAACATCCAATGTGACTGAATTTCTTACGAGATATAAGACATTTTTCTTATAATGTGCAAAAGGGCTTACAATGTCCTCTTATTGGTCATGAATGAAATCAGGCGGTATTTTTTACTAGCAGCGGTTCAACAGAATCCGGCAACAAACTGTAAATTTCACCAACCTTATAATCATCAAAGCAAGCCGGATGATAGTTCTTGTCTTCAGCATCATGGCGCACGGAGTTCCTGAGATGCCACTCTTCCTTGTCCTCGTTGTAGAACTGGTCGAACTTGTCCCCGCAGAGCGCGCAGAAGTGATCAGCCGGGGCTCCGGCCGCCACGCTCGGGGCTTCCTCCAACACCTCGGATGGGCCTTCGCCCTCGCCTTCTGCGCCGCCCGTCTCGAACCAACTTTTTTCTTTAGAGAAAAATTGGATATTAAAGTTTAAACAATGTTTTTGTTTGCAAAATATGTGTTTTTTCTATGTTTATTTGATGCTTGAAGGCAGGGATGTCGCGAATATTCGGATCCGCATCCGCAACTGCGGAGCTTTCCCATCGATTTGGATATGTGCATCCGCAATAATTAGTGCGGATGTTCATGCGGATGTAGATGTAGCCCACGTTGCAACAAGAAAAAAATAGGCAGGGCCGGCGACTAGTACTAGTTTTTAGGGTCGGCAACGCGCGAGTGATAGCCCTGGTGTTGCAAGTGTCCATAGGCTACGGTAACCGCTTACCATCAGGCGGGCCGTATGCTTGTTTGCCACCATAGTGGTATAAAAAAAAAAGTACGTGCCGTACGCAAGTGCTCCTTGACCAATAGGAGAGAAGATTTCTTTCGGTGGCAAGATTCGACGCTTAATCCGATCCGATTCTCGTAAGTCAGTCATACCGTGTTTAGTTGAGCTTATCGTATAAAAAAGTTTATTTTAATGTCAAATTGTGAATATACCGTGAGCATTGTGTGCTAAGCAAGATTTCTGCAATCGATAGATCATTTAAAAAGTGAATTTAAAGGGCAAGGGCCGTCAGCGTTAAAAGTAGCGGATCAGTTTAGTTCCGTGTTCACAGTTTTCATACAAGCTGTCAATGAATAGATTCAAATTTTCAAATTCAAAATTCAAATTATAATAATAATAATAATAATAATTTATTCAATATAAAAACATATTACATTTATCACATTATTCAAAACTTAACATTTCCAGTACAAAAAATACATTTATTATGTTTCACAATTCATTTTTGAGAACATAGTATTTGATTACAATATAATAAGCAGTGGTAAATACCTACTATCATAAAATTTTGAAATTTTGAATAAATTCAAAATCATTTATTCAAATAGACCTTCGCAGGCACTTATGAAAAGTCTGACTCTAATACCGGTTCGGAAGGTTGCATTTGCTGAGAAGAGCCGGCAATAAACTCAGCAATTACTCTTTTCAAAAAGCTTAGATTCATTACATAATATTTACATTCTAATCTTTAATTCTTACGATTATTTTGAAAGGGTACTAAAATGCTTATCTAGTTTTGACGCTGACCGTACATCACGTCATTGAAAAATCATATAAAATCGATGTACCCAGAAGAATTCTTATTTTATTTCCCCATCCTTATCGTTTCTTATAAAATATCTTAAGATCCGCATCCGCTTCCGCGGATGTGAACAAATCTACATGCGCAACATCCCTGGTATAGTATAGTATAACATAGTGGTGTACCTCTCTCCTCGAGGTCCTCGAGCTCCTCGTACTGCACCCAGTCGGCGAGGTCGTAGTGCCAGTGGCGCGAGTGCGCGCGGCGCGCCGACTCGCGGTCGCGCCGGTTCTGCCGGAAGTGCCAGTCCAGGTGCTGCGAGTACCGCACCGTCTGCTCCGGCGGGAACCGCGCGCCGCACCCGCTGCACTGCATGCCGCCGTACAGCCGGGACACCACTGCCGCTTGTTTACTGTACCAGTTAGCGTGGAATTACTTACACATTAGTGCCGATTCTGTTGTAAATCGCACTAAACTAATTTTAATCACATCACATCTTTTATTGAAAATGAATTTATTTATTTGTGGCAAGTAAAATTAAAAAACAAACAGGTTAAACTAAAAATAACATAACGTAGACCTATAGTAGGTTAGTATTAGAAAAATAAAACAAATAAAAATGAATAATTAATAATTAAAGATTAAAATTGCCACAAAACAGTCCCAACTCAACATATGCGGGTCATTAATAAACCAGCGCTGGTCTTCCGCTGCGACCGGTTCGTGACGTCACAATCGCAAGATGGCGATGATAGCTCAGTGGTAGTGACGTCGGTTACCGAGACGAAGGTCCCGGGTTCGCTTGAGCTTTCGATGAAGGAAAACATCGTGAGGAAACCATAGCATGGTGGTAGGGTACTTTGTAGTACCCGCCTGGCTGGCTACCACCCTCAAGTTGAAAATCTGTCGCCAAGCACCTTTAGGTGTGTTCCGACAGCTGCATTGGAGAGCCAGTTCCTTCTAGGCTTTGTGTGCTTACCACCTTCGGCCGCATCATCACTTACCATGGTGAGATTGCGGTCAAACGGACCTCTATACACAGTATATAATTTGATATGAAATCATTTAAAGTAAAATTATATTGTATAAATACTTACACTCTCAAAGTCTCAGGCCTCAATAGATCAACTTTGTGTATGACCGTCTTATCTTCCTTCGGTTTCGACACCTCCTCCACTTTGGGTTCCTCTTTAGTTTCCTCCTTCTCCGGATTTACCGCTACTTTGACGATGCCAGTGGCCACCAGCTTGGCAAATAGATCCGTCACGTTGATGTTGCCAAGTATTGGCAGCATGGGAACGGCGGGTTTCTCTTCGGAGGGTGTTTCTAAGCCGGGGATCTTGTCAGACTTGTTGAAGAGCGGTTCAGCCACGCTGTATTCTGAACACGATGCTGGTGCCATGCTTGATGGCATTACACTGGCGAGCATGTCGAGACCTGCAGACGGAAAAAAACAGAGTCAATAATTATAGGGCTGATGGACTTCTTAATTAAAATGTATATAAATACTATCTGTCACCCGCGGTTTCAGACGCGTTCCCGGGATAAAAAGCCTATGTCTTTCTCCATACCATAGGCTATCGGCATGTCAAATTTCATGAGGATCCGTTGAGTAGTTGAGGCGTGAAGGCGTAACAAACAAACTCACTTTCGCATTTATAATATTACTAGCTGTCCCCCGCGGTTTCACCCGCATTCCCGGGATAAAAAGCCTATGTCTTTCTCCATACCATAGGCTATCAGCATGCCAAATTTCATGTTGAGGCGTGAAGGCGTAACAAACAAACTCACTTTCAGATTTATAATATTATTTAGGATTATTATTATAGGTAGGATATAAGCAGAAAACAAAGTAACTCGAGGTTATCAATTTAGGTTCTCTCACCGATGCAGGGTAGAAGATACACATTCCAAAAATACAATAAAGTACTAGACTTCAACTCACCTTGACTTTCATGAATGTTATCAGGACTAGGCGTCTTCACCGGTCTTTGTACCGGTTCTTGATCAGTCTCCATGGCAGTTTCTGTCACCTCTTCTACATTGTTCACCGGTTGTTGAACAATCGCGGGAATTCCCAAACCTTCCATATTAGCTATTTGTGTAACACCCGGCTTTATATTCCGCGGCAATGCAGAGAATCTCACAAAGTATTTCTCATTTCCAATGAATATTGGCTTCGGTAAGTCCCCAAATTCAATTTTGAATGGCTGTTCATTTATCAAGACCGTTCTCAAAGCGTCAACGAAACGAATCGTGAAAAATTGTCCATTAATATTAAACTTTTGCACTTTAGCATCGAGGTAAACAGGACACATCTTTGTTGCGTTCACAATTAGGTTGATTTTCCCGGCGACTAAATCTGTACGCTTCGTCTTACCGATGTCGACTTGAGGCAAAGGCCCTTCTAAGTGCAACAGTCTTGGTTTCCCGTCGATTATAACACCTAAAGGCTGACCGCCGAAGAAACATTCGTACCATCTTCCATTTATGTACAACTCTCTTGTCGGAGCACCGAATCTAATATCGAACATTTGATCATCAATTTCCACTTGCTTATATCCTTCATTGAAATTTAAAACTACAGAATCCTTATTATCGAAAGTGACACGCCTACAGCCCGGCAAGAATTTAATTTCTCTGGGATCGTCCCAATCTAACATAATAACGGCTGTTTCACCATAAAATCTAATTTCTCTAGGAATCCCATCGATTTGTATGGTCTTTACGGGGTCGTGGTCGATGTACTCTAAGATCTTGAAGTCGGTCGGTGGGATGGCAAAACCGGGAGCGCCGAGTGGCGGTGGGGATTCAGTTCTTTCATAAGGCTGTAGAGGACATTCGCCCTGACACATGCCAAGTTTAGGAGCCGGCAGCAGAGGTAGTCGGGGCTCGAATGGCGGCCTATGAGGGCGGTTATCAAACTTCGCTCTATAGAATGCTGGGACAGGCCCTCGGAATCTCCTCGGCACATACTCGTCGATCCTCGGCCGTGGGCCCCTCCACATCGGTTGATATGGCCCATACATCGGCGGCATCATTGGCGGCATAGGTGGTGGCCCTTTAATTTGCATATCGCCATTATCCATATGCGTTATGCTATTCATTCTCATATCAGAATCTTTGAGGTAAGATTGGCTATCCGGCGGCGTATCGACAAAAACTGACGGAGTGATTCTCTCATCGATATCGCCAAAGTTATTTCTCTCGCTCGGCGAAGATTTTGGACTTGAAACTTTGTGGTTTTCCTCCTGAATGTGTGCTTTGAGTTTTCTCTTGGATATTTCGAGTGACTCTCTCTGTTTAGCCTCCTTTAGTTTCAACTTCTCGTTGAGTTGCAACACTTGGTACATGAGGGTGTTATATTGATTCTTATCTAGTTTGCCGTCGGTGTACTGTTCTTTAGCTTGGTTCATGATTATTGATATTGTTTTCTTGTGATCGTCGGCGTCGAAGTCTTCAGGGTTGTCAGCTCGGAGGTCCATGTCCTCGGAACTGAGGGTGCGACGTCTTTCTTTTTCTATACCTACAATACAAAGATTTTATGCTGAGTTTTATTCGCGATCCTATAAAATTAAGACTAATTAAATTAAGATTCATTTCATTTCCTTCTAGGCTTTGTGTGCTTACCACCTTCGACCACATCATCACTTACCATGGTGAGATTGTGGCCAAACACAGGCCTATACAATGTAAAAAAAGACCTAAAAATATTTTTTCAATATCTTCCATATTATTCGACCTAGGCAAATATATTGGCGCGAAAATTGGAAATAAAAGATAATATTACTTACTTGGCGACTTGCTAAACAACAACGGCCTGCCCAGACCGTCCTTTCCTTTAGTAGCCTCAGCCAACTTGGCCCTAACCAGATCCAATTTAGAAGGAGTCTTCTTAGTTTCATCTCTATTTTTAGTATCTTTCACTTCATTCCAGTCTTTCTGTTTAGGCGACACTGGTGGTGACGTCACGTCAGCGTCTACGTCATCAGATTTATCCTCTAGTTTCGGCGATTCAGTGATTGAAGGCGGTGGAGGCGCAGAAGTTTCTTCTACTTGGGGTAATTGTCGGAGGTCCACATCTTCATTACCAAATAATCTGTAATTGTTTGTACTGTAAGACTTAGCTATTGTAAACAGTGAAATGGTGGGCATACTATGGTAGATTGCATTGGCAGAACTTGCGAGAGATATAGATACTCTTGATTATGAATAACATTTACGTACTATTGGAGCAATTCATGGATAAATATTGACAAGTGCTCCCAACAGGTGGACTAACTACTTAGTAAGTTGACATACAACCCAAGAGCTGTGTCATAATGAAGTACCATCGGGTGATGTAACTTCGAGTTAAGTGGTTATTCATTTTAACCCAGGTTGATGCAAAAGAGCCTAGTAATTATAGTGACGTTAACTATGCAAGCGACGAGTTTTATTGTGCAGTGACAGCGAGGCAGTTTACTGTCCTATCTGATACCATTGTGATTACTAATATGTACATGATAAATCTCCACCCAGTATAAAGGATTAAAGATACTTACATATCAAACTTGTCAAGTTTATTCTTTTTAGCTTTCCCTTCCAGCGCTTCTGTGGACGACCTTTTCTGCCCAACGACAGCCGCCTTAGGTTCCTCAACAGCTGGCAGTACCCTGAGATCTACATCTTTGGTGTCCGTCACAACTTCTGGCACATCTGAAAACGTTACTTTATTTTTATGTAATCTTAAGGTCTACTTTGTGATTGTCAGTTTTCCCTTTTACCTGGATACCAATCGTCCGAATGTGACACTGTTACACACACTGTGGTATCACAATAACACCCACAAACGCAGCCTACACGCATACTTACAGTGCACTAATAAGTTGTATGATTATTCCTTATATCTGAAGGTTTTTATTTTTGGCCGGCAAATAACTTCAGCAGAAGTCCCGACAATGCCCAGGATATTGCACTCTTAGCTAGATAACGCGTATTCACTCTGACTTTGAAGGTCTCCTGGATATGAGCCCGGAACCTCATTTCATACTTAAACTATACAGGTTGTACGAGTTATATTTGTTGAGGTGAAAGTACCTACTTATTACTATGGCCAACTATTACTATGGGACCAACGGTAAACGAAATGTTTTAAAATTAAGTCTTAAGTTTTGATGAGGTAGAGCATAGCGTTAAGAGCAGCTCGACTGGGGCAATACCTCCACCTTATAGAATACCGCAGCCAAATAACTTTATGTTGTGTTCCTGCGCGTGAGTAAGGTCGCCAGAGCTCATCGGGTCGCGGGTTGGTAACGCGTGAGTGCCGCCTCGTGTCTTGCAAGAGTCCATATGGCTACGGTAACCGCTTGCCATCAGGCGGGCAGTATGATTGTTTGCCGATATAGCTAAAAAAAATAAGGAAGGTCAGGCGACACTGCGATCACCTACTATAATGTTTAGTTTTCAAAATCTAATATCCTTTTTTTCCTATTTCAGTTCTTCTCTTTATATTCTCCTAGGATAAGCAGTAACAAAATAGTCAGTACCTAATTAACAATTGTTTCATGTGATTTAAGTCACATGGACAATGCCGGATTTAGAGGTGTGGAGGCCCTGGGGCAACAAGGGAGTGGAGACCCCTGATTACAAACGCTACAAATCGAAAAATATCCTTAGAAATCGCGCCTTAATCGCTCGAAATTTCAGCAGGTAAATCATATGTATCTCGAAGTTCTTGTTAAGTCGAAAACTCGTTAACTCGAATTTCCCTTGACATATGAGTTTTAGAAATCTCTATAGCTCGAATGTCAACTATAGGGTAACAACTATAGGGTATCTTATATAGTGGAATCCCACTATATTATTATTATAGTGGGATTCCACTATATTAGATACCCTATAGTTGTTGTAAGTTGTTTTTTTTAATAAATATAACTTGTGGGGGCCCCTCTCTTGTGGAGGCCCCGGGCAGTTGCCCCGATTGCCCGCCCTTAAATCCGGCCCTGCACATGGAATATATTTCGAAGCATAGGTTCAATTTAAATCCTTACATGTTTCATTAACAGCTCATTGTTAGCTTAAAACAAATGGTTAATAACTACAGTTTTCTATGTATTTTTTGTCGTCGTTACAATTTCATATATTTGTGTACCTATGCAGTTCTCGTTATGGTAAATTTTAAGCTTTTAGCCGAGAATATTTCTTAAATAGAACAATCATGTGAAACTTATAGTAAGTACCTTAAATTGCAGTAAATACTAATGTATACCGATCGACGTAACAGTAAGTCAATGAACTTGCCAGAAATCTAACATAAGATTTAGGATACCCAAAAGAATTGTCCCCCTAGCTATTTGTTTCGTTTGTAGAAAACAATTAGTGACCCTTCCTGACACATCTGTCGCTATTTTCTGTCTATAAATTATGTAATATAAGTACCTACACTTAATGTATGGAATAGCATATTCCGCAAATTCAGAGCTGGTCACATAGTTAAAGTTGTTTGTAATAAATAGTACTTTCAACAAGGTAATATTTAATATCTTTCTGAACCCCGGTTAAGCTCCTGAAGCCAAAAGTTACATAGATTTAAATAATTTTAGGAAGCTATTGTAAATAAGGGATAACATTTCTTTGAATTATAAATAGATATGCAATGTTTTACCAATCGTATCAAAATGTGCCTAAGTTTAGAGTGTTGAGTAGTCATCTACAACGAATGACTACTTTACCAATATGTAAATGATTTAGATAAATAATTGTACTTTACAATGTATATAAAACAGCTAATACTACCTTAGATACTAATTATTAGACTTAAAACATAAGAGTATCACAGCAGAACATGTTTTAAATACCTCAGTCAGGTATTAAGTACAAAAACTCCACCACACATTTATTACTGCCTGGGAAAGTTCATTGCTTCACATAGGCCATTGAAATGAAATGAAATTTATTCATTCAAATAGGCCTTCACAGCCACTTATGAATAGTCAAACTCTAATACTCTAATGCACGGTTCGGAAGGTTGCTTTTGCTGAGAAGAAGATTGTAATATGATGAACATTTTTGCCAGTCAAAGTGGTAGCATGATATTATTCCATTTGAATTTCCGTTTGCGGTGAATTCAGAGCCCAGTAATGATAGTTTTCTTAGTAACTGTGACAGATCATAGTATACGAGTGATGTATTTGCCCGGCTACTGAAGTCAGATTGTCTGAGATTGAACGATTTTAAAAGAAACTTTTTTTTGCTGGCTGAAAATTATCAACGTGTATAAACTTTGTTTGTGAGAAGGCGGTCAATTTATCAACTGCAGTAAATGCCTGTGGTCCTGATGCGACGTGGCCTGTTCCCATCCATTCATCATAAAGACATGCTCTCTATTCCTACTAACATCATTCATCGGTCGATCTCATCCCGTAAGTCCTTCATCTGCTTGCCCTGACTGTAGGTGGTGGAAATCTGAAACACGAAAGTCCGCAGCAGAACCGTCGTTATTTTTTTTTCAATTCTATTAATTGATATTAAAAATTATTAAATAGTTGAAAAATTTTTATTAAAAGTGTAACCCAGAAGGATTTCTTGCCGATTCTTCCCAGTTGAAGGCCAACTACCGAACCGGTGTAAAGTAAGTCGTTTTGACTATATACTGCTCTACTACGGCCATAACTGAATAAATAGCTGTAACTTTGAAAACGCACAACGGACTTTCATGTTTAGTTTTTCGGGCCCCTGTTTTAATAGTTTGGAGTTGACAATATGTACAATAGTACCCAACTAATATGGCTTACCGATGTACCTGCGCAGAAGATACATTTTCAAAGCGCGGGAAACGCTATTGGTCGGCAGCTGCCGCCATGTTAGCGCGCACCGTGCGGAGGGGCGTGACTTGCGAGTCAGACGGAACTAAGAGCTGCACTGTATTATGAACCTTATTGTAGTGATCTAAGGTTGATTGTAAGTTTTAAGCATTCTTTCGTTAATCTTCGGGGCTATACTTTCTTTTCTGTGCAAAGAAGATTCACGACGCGCCATATCAGTTGGGTACTACTGTACGCATCTTCCATTAATTCCCTTTAACCGCGAAATTCACTACTTTCCTTCCCATCCTTCACCATCTTCCTATGTGCATCATCTGCCTGCCATTCATTCCCTTTAGTTTCAGCATGCACCTTTCTACTCATTTCAGTATCTCTTTCCCCGAATCATTTAGTTATTTCGATCACTTCTTAAGTCACCATAGCTTTCAACCTTTCTCATAAAACGTTCATACCGGAGCAAATAATAGTTACCACTCAACTGTCTCTTAAAGCTCCTTCACTTCCAGCGGGGCGACCTCGTAATTATATTCATGAAACACGTGATAAACAAACAAGTCACGTAAATTCCGGAGACCTTAAGTTCTAAATGTAATAAAACTCCAGCTAATGTGATATCAACGTAGCCCAGTTCAATGAGGGTTGACCATTGACTGTTGATGCTGCAGCAGTAATTAATAAATAACAAACTTAAAACCTGATGCACTTTCTAAGTAATGCCGCCAAAATTTCAAATAAGTGAACTTAATTCTACCTGATTTAATTGATAAGAAACTTTGAACCGATTACGTTATGCGTGAAAATTACTTTTAAAACAAATACTATTTCTATGGTTCTAAATTAATTCTACTCGAAACAATAATATGTTAGTTCATTTATGAAATTACGTAAAGACACATCATTTTCAACTAATTTTACACAGTTGATTGTATTTAAAAATGGAATCATATGGACTGTTCATTATAAAGTCGGCTTTTCACTATGGGATATAATATAATATATATTACATCTTGAGATATAATATTTTATCGCTCTTCATACACCGTTCACACTGCGCTATAATATACATTACATCCCAAACTATAAATATTTTTTCGAGCGATATTTGAAGTATATTTTACCTCACGTCCCCCTGCCTCGCCCTCAGTTTGAATGGCGACGTGTCAAAATATATATCTTAGTGTGAACGGCAAACGCGGGATTTAATATACAGCTCAAGATATAATTAATATTATATCCCATAGTGAAAAGCCGGCTTAAGAATTTGACCAGTGGCGTAGTTTGCCCAGACGGGCCCTCTATCAACATGTGTTTGGGGGTCCTTTCTACCTGACTGCGGCAAATCCTAATGGAGTGTAAAATATTTTATAATGTTTACTTACACACGTTCGGGGCCCCGTATGATTGATACGGCGGCGGTATTTACGCCCCCGACTTTGACGTTTAAGAATATCAACGAAAAATAATCCTCATATAGTTAATTTATTAATCTATAATACTAATAATAATAAAGCTAGAGTTTATGTTTGATTGTTTAAACGCACTAATATCAGGAACTACCAGTCGGATTATAACAATTATTTCACTAATAGGAAGCTACATTATCCCAGTGTTATAGGCTACTTTTTATCCCGGGAACGTGGGTGGAACCATGGGGCACAGCTAGTCTTTATCAACCATTGATTTAACAGATAGACATGGTTTAATGGTAATATAGTGTATTTTTCTATGGCAAGCTTAGACGTCAAAAATAAATTCATATAATGGGCAGTGTAAATCAAGAGCAAAAGGCAGAACAATCACCTACTCTCTTTCTATCTTGCTTTTGTAGTGCTATCTCCAGGGGCGTAGCTACCGCCGTATCAAAGATACGGGGCCCCGGGATACAGGGCCCCGAACGTGTAAGCAAAAAAATCATGTAAATCTTTACCCTCCATTTCGACTTCGCCGTAGTCAGATAGAAAGCGCCACCAACAAACTTTGATACTGGGCCCGTCTAGGGCAAGCTACGCTACTGGCTATCGCTATCGCACTTTGCTAACCAACTTTTACCGTTTAAATCAACAGTTTCTTCCCAGTTTAGATCGAAAAGCAAAGTTATGGAAAACAAAATATACTTACGGTGAAATATAATTATAAACAACTATCACTGCACTATTTGATTTTCACTCTTATTCAAATATTACTATGAACGAAATTGGCCTACAAAAAGCTCTTTTGAACGAAAATTAATTCAAAGAAATGCGACTCCCAATACATACAATAGACAAATTGTTTAAATGTCTTGAAAGGATGTTTCAAGCACCAGTTAAAGCAAATTTTTATGAATGATTTGTGCTCAAATGATCAACTCCGATACCTACGCTGCCGATTTGATACTATTGATAATGTTTCGTTTCCACACTTCCCGGTTGAGATGCGTCACACAGCACACTTTATTTCACTTGAGGTTGTTCCATTTCTTCTATCGCTGATTGCACTTCATTTAACATCATTTCAGGTTCAGATTTAACATGTTTTAGACTGCACTGTAGTTTAGTGTTCCATAGATTCAAACCATTTACTTGTGCAAGTTAGAAGTAAGAATCGACCAATTCACCAAGTAGCTTTATTTCACGCGAAATCGTGATGGTTTCTCCATATTAAAAACATTGTGCATTAAGTGTCACCGACTGATTGTCGATGATCGATATTATTATGAAAAGTGAAATTAAATTAGAAGAAAATAGGGAAGGAACTTTACCAGAATCTAAGTTTTCAATTATGTTAGGTGCTACTTTTCACAATAAATTAAAAAAATGTGGTGATATGCTCAAGATTCCCACAGCCGGTCGATGTGATTCTTATAAGTAAAGGGTACAGAAACCGACGTAAACACGTAATCATGAATACTCCAAGACTTGCAAAACATTTTATTTCCACACAACATCGTGTAAGCATCCGCTCGGGCTTATAATCTAGTATCACAGACGTACGACTAGCGCAGTAAGTAAACGTATACGCAACACAACCCCATATTCTGTTAACATAGAGTGATATCTTACTTGTAGGCGCGGGCACAGGCACAGGCAC
>OX596263.1:13684831-13922749 GCA_951394255.1 Polyploca ridens | reverse complement strand
ACCGGGCCAAGTCTATTTTTGATGGAGTGGCTCGAGCCGAGGTCCGAAGGCAGCGAGACGACAGGCGCCAGCGCTGGCACCGGGTTGACGGTCGCCACGGGCATGCCCACGCCCACTCCGGGTCCCACGCCTGGTATAAGTGGTGTCACCTGGTAAAGGAGAAATCTACTTTAGACTAGAAATTATTAAAAACAGTCTTGGAAACCAAGGCCCATAATCCGTATTCTAGACCGACAATCAATGCTAGAGTCATGTTTTGAGTCAAGATTAAAGCAATTGAATTGGGAAACTGCATGAATGATATTTTCGGTTTATTTTCGATGAACACGATCTATTCTCGAGTCTTGATAATACAGGCCTAAGATACGTAGTTCTGGGTACTAAGGTAGTAGTTGTGGTGTAAACGCAGTTCCGTCTTTACCAAAAGGGCACACGGGGCCCAGGCCCAGGGCCCCCACACTCACGGGGGCCCCAAAATGATGATATATTCGCTTAGACTACACAATGGTTTTTCTACGTTAGGTAGATAGTTAGAATTACCTTCAACATTCTAAATTAATCGGACACTAGATCAGTTTTTAATTTAAACCAGAATAAATAGCATTAAAGTTATATTCAAAATGCTATATATTAAAGAGCTTGTTTTTCTCTTTTCAGTTATTTTTTGTTTTACGCAGTCGGGTTTTTTGTTTCTTTTAATAATTTAATTTATTTCAGACTTTTTAGTTTTATACAGAATCAGTTGTATGTATTAGTAAGTAAATGAGCGGTACGGTAAAGGAACGCTAATAACCATCGCAACTCTGTGAGCTACGTACGGTAACGGTTCAGTACTTACCTACTGTCCTTGCATTAAACGTGTTTTTTTTCAGTTTACGTCAAAATAGTAACATAAATTTATTACAATATATACATATATGGAATGGTCTGTTTACAAGCTTTCATTTGATACCCATATTGTTTTTTATTAGTATTTTTTTATTCGAGGGCACCATATAAAAATATTATACCCTATGACACTCCTCCAGTCAAGACGAATCTAACGACACCTCATATGTTTAAATCTATCAAGCCGTTTAGGCTGCAGAGCGGCACAAAGAAATAGACATACATACACTCGAAAAACATAACCCTCCTTCCGGGTCAGTCGGGTAAATATAAAATCAAGCAGAAAAATGTTTTTATTATTCGCTTTTTTACTATCCAACAGGGCCCCAAATTCTTGTGTGCTCAAGGGCCCCGGCATGCCTTAAAACGGCCCTGTGTAAACGCCATGGCCAAGGTGGCCGTTTTGAATCCTACAATGGAGCTTAAGCTTTCGGTGAAGGAAAACAAACAAATACCAACAAACTTCATTTCAATAGTAAGTGCAGAAAGATTTATTATCATTGTTGATTTATATTATGATTACTGAAATAAACAATAATGATTAATCTTTTAAGGCGGCCCTCTGTGGCCGGCGCAACTTCAACGCGAGCATAGTCTAAAAGCTTGTTGTTTCATCTAACGTAATGTTTGACTGCGAATAAAGAGAGATAGCATCAGAGCCGTCGGTTATCAGTCGGTAAATTCCGCTGATCACTCGCGGCCGCTTCGCTAGGTCGTCATTCATGATTTCGCATTCATAAAACTTGTTCCAGGAGTATACTTCTTGTGAAAAAATCTTACAAGTTTGTGAAAAAAAAGTTAGTTATTTAGAATCTCCAATACATTTGCAAGCCTGGTATCTAAATGTTTTCTTTACTTTTACAGTTTATAGGTACATTAGATATGGCCAAAGTTCAGGCAAAAACGCTGTTTTTCGGAGGCTTTGACTGAATTTGTTTCACACTTTTTTTAAATTACGCCAAGATACAAGGCTAGATGTACACAAGATACTAATTTGTTCAAAACATCTAACGAAAAATGTTTAACAACGCCATAATAAGTACAGGGGTTTTGTATGAAAAGTATGACGAATTGAGTCCTCTTAACAACGCAAATGATACAAGTGCTTCGTTAATCATTAATATTTGATAGAGTGGCGTCATGGTACAATTTATCTCGAATGCCTACAGATTTGCGAAAGCGAATATGTTACCCAAATCTAGCTTAGGTTATTCATTTGTGAAAACCCCAAAAAATACCGTACAGTGGTTTCGAAGATATTCTCTGAACATCACTATGAATGTGTATTTTAAATACATTAAAATATAAAATGTTACGTTGTTTATTTAATAGACGATAAATATTTAATTGTTTGTACATAACAATTTCAGATCAAAATATTTTCTTGTTTAAATTTTTTTTAGATCGTGCATTTCAGGTGTCAGGTTTTAGTTTTTGAACTGTTTTTTTTTATAGTATGATGTACATACACACTGTTCCTACAGTTTTATTATGTTAAAGTAAAACCTACTGATATTATAAATCCGATATTCAGTTTGATTACTGTCACCTCTTGCACTCTCTTGCCTCAAAGGCATAACCAACCATGTTGATATCGGCCCGCCGCAGAGAGAGCATTTGTCATGGTACGTGTAAAATTATATACACATAATTAGAAATAGCGGTGATGACGTCCCATACTATAAGCTCAATTTAATATTGATACTTACGTAGAAATGATTCCTGTAATAACTCCCACAACATATTTTAATTACACCCAAGCACTTATTAATTATTTAAATATTTCATATCATAAAACTTATAATCCCTGTTCACGGGCCAACACTTTGATAACAACTATTAACTATGAACTAGGGATGTTTTCTTATCAGTCAAGGAAAGGGATAAACCTATTAAGTCTTATTCCGCTAATAATTGAATGATGCTCATTACAAACAAGTATTATTATTATCTTTGAATAGTATCAAGAATACTTATCTGCTATAATAACAAGTTCTTCTACTTAAGATTATTTTATTGTTTTGAATCTTAACCTTTCCCAGAAACGGTATCTTATCTTATTGCAATTAAATCAACATAATTTGGTTTTTACGCCGAAAAAGTTAAGTATTTCTAAGTAAATTATGTAAGTACTATCTTTGGGTTCATTGTAATTGCAAGAATAGTTAATTATTATTATTACCCTTTTATTATTTTTAAACTTTCAAGTTCAGTGGATGCAATAAAAATCATACATTTACGATTATTTACGCACTAGTCTCCGCCGCGAGGTTTACCCGAGTTAAAAAATATTCCAAGGTAAATACCATATTTATACATAACATTAAGTTGCAATTTATTTACCCATAAAGGCATAATTTTAAAATGCTTATGTATGACTACGTAATAATAGTATTTATTTTGCAAGTTCGGTATTTTACAAGATGTTATTATTATTAATATGAATGGATTATATGAATTTGTCACTAAGTGTATGTCAGCACTAGTCAGCAGCAAATAAATACATAGCGTCAGTGGCGTGCATTCCATATAGGCAAATAAGCAATGCTTACCTCATGAGATAGATTCAATAAAATAATATTTTGATTCAATTAAACTATATAATCATTTTAAAAATTTAAATAAAATTTCTAACCTAGCATTCAATACGAAATTTCAAACATTGCCGCGCATGCACTCGCGAGTTTGTGTATCAAATTCACGCACACTAAAACGATTTCGGCATATGCATACACACACACACACTTCTTTAGGATAATACGACGAAAGCATAAATCACGTATTTGCTATGCGTAGCACACTGACATTTGACATTCGCGATTTATAGACCAAAAGTAACCATACCTACTCTGTTGTGACAATTGTAACCCATCCAAATTAAAAACACTACAGTTTACCAACGTTAGAGCAACTCAAATATAACTTCGCAATTTATTTGTATTGTTTTGTTTATGGTTTGTTTGGCTGGTATTGCATAGGGTTACCGTACTTCAATATAGATAGATTCAAATTGAAGTGTCCGATATCGATTATAAAAAATTATATAAAAGAATTAATTGATCGATCCTTAGAAAATCGTTATTTATATTATATTATGGCATAAATATATTTCTTAGTTAATTAGTAGCAAAAATCGTCCTACGTGACTGACTTTTTGGCGGGAACTTGCAGAGTGACGTAGCGTTTTAATTTTTTATTTTCATAAATTCGTGTATTTTGAGTTTAATTGCATATTATTAGTGGTATTTTATCCAATAAAGATCAATCTTTGTGCACCAGTGACGTGAAATGAAATGAATATGAACGTGACTTTACAAGTTGTCTCAAAAAGTCCGTGAAAAGTTTTAGTACAATGACCACCATTTTACTAAAACATGACTGGACGGTGACTGATCATGCGGACTATGTGAAAGTGAATGTGCGGACTATATTAAAGTGATATTATAAATAAAATGTATGCGACTGAAGGACTTTGTATCCATGGTCAAGAACAAATTATCAAAAAAAAAATCTACGTGACTGACGTATATTGTGATTTGTTTTTGTTATTTTTTGTATATGTTAGGAATTGCTGTGCTGTGTGTCTATTCTGTGTGAACATGGATAAATTGCAGTGTAGTACGTGTGGTGAAGATGCAATATGCATCGAAAAATTACGTGCAAAACCACTCAGTCAGTTTTCCTTCGTTGAAAAAAACCAAAATATCTAGTATCTTTCCCTAGACCAACACCAAAACTTTACTACTACTACTACATTTATTAACATAAATATTCGTGTACAATTAACTTGCTCCATCTACCTAGTGCTTGATTGCCTACCTACTCCGAAAACCAATGCACGCCACTGCATAGCGTCAAACAGTGTTGATATTGCTGATCAAAGTTTCTTCAGGATTTTGCATATACAATGTTATTTAACCGACTTCAAAAAAAGGAGGAGGTTCTCAATTAGGTTGTATGTTTGTTACCTCATAACTCCGTCATCTATTAACTGATTTGGATTTTTGTTTGGAAGGGTACACTTTCCGTTTGGTCCCATTGTCAGGTCAGGAATTGATACTTGTTGTGTTATGTTACTTTTTAGTGTACTTTGAAGTCGGTAATTTTTTTTTGTATAACAGTTTTATTATTAAGTATAACAATGAACCGGGCATCTTATGCGACTCCCGCAACCGTACGATGTGGCCGCAAAGTACTAGGAAAGCTGACCCCAAATAAATTGGAATAGCCAGGAGAAAGAAGAGAAGACCAGAGAATCTGTGCATCGCTAATAGGTATACTAAAAGTAATGTTTAAATATTTTGATATTACACACCATCACATTTTAATATTTGCACATTTTTCTCTTTGATCATGAATAAGTCTGAATTTGACCACAAGTTATGATGTGGTCAACGTAGTAAGCACACGGCCTATAATAGAATAGGGTTGCCATAAATGTTGACAAGCATGCAGATGATAAGTGGTCCCCGGCGTTTACGGCCATTTGCAATACCGGGGATTACATAATTGGGTGATTATAAAGAAAACTACAACATATTCAGGCCGTCTGTAACCTTCTGGAGGCCTTGGGCACTGGTTAATGGGGCCCTCTATGACTATGACAGAGGACAATTTTGTTAAAATACGCAGAAGGCATAGCTGAGTAACATTCTAGTTTTATCGAACTGTCTTATTTCTTTACAAACAACTCTTTTAGCATTTACTATATGCAAGTTAGTGTTTAAACTTAATCATGTTGATTGAAGAGGTACTCTTCTACCTTTGAAATAAGCAAAATCGTCAATCACTTCAAGTCTATGCCTTTGACCACGTAAATATATTTATCGGTTATCGGCTGGTGATCATGCAGTAACTAGGTTTTCTATAATAATAGAAAACCTTAGTCAACAAAACTAGCGAATCTAATCGGGGTTTTTATTATTTGTTTAATGTGCGGTTAAATAGGTAGCGAATATGGGGATGTACCTTGATTTACAATCAACTGCACATATGAACAGTTTTGGGAAATGGGAATTGCAAAATTATTAAATTCACAGATTGGGTGGATCACGGTAACCATCCTAACTCCTAGTTTGTGTGGCACTTTCTGGCAGGGCCATCATCAACATCGGGCAGATTTGAATTCCGAGTTTGTCACTATTTTGTCTTGGAATGGATATTTGTTTTGGATTTTCAGGTGGCTCCTATCAGGACGAGCCAAGCAAGTCAGGGCACCTCTACTGTGTAAAACCCTCATAGGTTTTGAACCAGGAACTGACTAAATCTGACATTTAGTGACATTTGGCACGACAGTGCCAAAATAACACCAGACTCCGAATTCGAATCCACCCTAGGGGTGTGGAACTTACCAGAAACTTTTACTTTCTTACAACTTTCTAAGTAGGTAAGAGGAATGCTGTATTTCAATATTGAATCAAGTCAAGGTAAGACAACTCGTTTTACATATCAGAATCTCAAAAAAAAGATAGTTTTTGTACAAATAGCATGCAATGACGCACAATGATAATTCCGCGCGAAATAACAGCATAATGACCATGTTATTATTATTCCACTATCTCTCAACGTTCAGGGACAAATGTAACATAATTGCCTGTCTGTATACTGTCATTAATGTAAAATAGGTATCAGGTAAAACATTTCACGTGTTTTTTCCTCATATATCAGCTTATTGGGATTCCCAATGCAAACCAATTCAAGTTTGTTATTGTGATTTCTAATTTTAGATCTATTGATGTCATTTCCTACTCGTCTCAGTAAATACATTGAATTAATTCTGAAATGTTGGGCTGTTCGTTTTAACCACTCGCCACCAGAATGTAAGTCGTCTTTAGTGGATACATAATGGTATGTTAGGTTTGATATACCAGAGAACCGATACACCCGATTCTGAAGTAAAAATGCATAAAAAAGTATCTCAAAAATTACAAAGATTATTGTCATTTAAAAATGTCTAACAGTTTAGTTTAGTCTAACAGTAAAACTCTGGTGAAACCACAGATATACATCTAAATAGATACCGCGTATTTCGCGTGTCAAAATCTGTGCAAAAATGTGGCCGAATGCTTCTATTGAAACTGTTTCGCGCGGACAACTCGAATAAGGTTGTATGTCCACCAGAGATGTGTAGCGCGGGATGTGTTTAGCTAACAAATAGGATAGCTTCATTTTCACGTTAAAAATCGAATGCCAGCTTAACTAAATCAATCTTGTCACATTATGGTAGGTACATAAAAAGTTACACGCTTGGTTTTCATACGGATGGAGGGACTTGCGGTATCTATTTAGATTTATGTCTGTGGGTGATACTAAATAAAAAGGAGCATCTTATAAGATAATAAGAAGATTATTTATTTGATATAATGAACACTAAGAATTGCCAATCAGAAGATAGCTGTGGTACGCTGGGTAGGTTCTACTAACGAACTATAAAGTATCATGTTAAGTTTCTACTTTCTAACCTACTTTTACGACGGAATCCATACATAATACCTCGTTTACATAACAGGTTTAAGTACTTATTAGTTAAAGAAATCGAAACTTCGAACTGGCTTCTACCAATTACCACGAACAAATAGTAATGAAGCTAATATTTATGAATAATAAATTAGTGTAATAAAAAGTATTAAATTAGCTCATCTATATGATTAATTAGTCGATTGGTTTCCAGTTAATGACGCTAAAATACAGGTCGTTGTTTTGGTCAGCGACGAGCGACTCAGGGTCGATAATACAAATGATACTGGTGCTAAAAAAAATATAAAAAAAATACTTTATTTTTTTTAAATAATAAAAATAAAAAAAATTAAATTTTGAAAATCATGTAATAGGCTAAAGTGTAGACATAATACTCAACGGGAGTCCGAGGAAGTAAAGGGGTGGAGCGATGGCGGCTTGCGCCTAGCTCTAGTCTGTGCACGTGCCTAGTAACCATACTTTGCAGTAATTTTATTTCAAATTGAATAAGGTATTTCTCAACATATTTACAGTATTTAATGGAATTAAGTCCATTTTTGGGGAATATACATTTTGTACTACCGCTCCTGGGTCGCTTGTCGCCGACCAAAACAACACCCTGTATAACAACACTCATTATTTGAGTACCAATATTCTGTTACTTAATGGATATTTGATAGTCAATAGGCATGCTTAAGTAATTTAATACTCATAAATGTGAAAAAACTAAAAAAATACATTTAGATATATTTTTTTTACCCTTTTTTAAGCACGGAGATGTGATTTTTGGCATAGTTAAAGTTTATATGGAGAAGGAATGCATAAAACATGTTTTAACCGACTTCAAGAAAAGGAGGAGGTTCTCAATTCGGTTTTTTATTTTTTTTATGTTTGTTACCTCATAACTCTGTCATTTATTAACCGATTTGGAAAATTCTTTTTTATTTGAAAGGGTACACTTCCCGTTTGGTCCGATCCGTCCATCAGATCAGTATTTGATTACTTCTTAGTGTACTTTGAAGTCAGTTTAATTTTCTTGTAAAACAGTTCATTTGTTTTACAGTCAGATTTTTATCACCTTTTGGACCACTAGTCTATATAAAAGGATAAACTGACTGATTGATAATTCCATGCACAATATTGACATCTCAAACAACTGTTCTGTATCAAAATGTTTAGTGTTTCTTTGACTTAGCCAATCAGAGCCCATTGTCGGTGGTGCGGAACTGGCGGAATATATTTCAAACAAAATGAAAGTTTTTTGGAATAATTGATCGATTTTGAATGATAAACAATACGGCAAAGGTTTTACAATAATATTAGCATGTGACGTGAAAAGATATGACTCTGGTTGGTTATCATTTGAATTCAATAAACTCATGGAACCAAAAATTTGGTATAAATTCTATGAGTAATTTATTTTCAGTTGAATCTTCTTATAGTCTATACCTGGTGTAATTTTCACCCCTTTTGGATATCCTTTCCGTTACATGTTGTAAAACAAAGACTAAGAATAGTTTAAGATTAAAACCCTAAAGAAGGGATCCCACTAAGCAGAAAGTTGTTTATATGTGTTTTGTCACAAATCTTTATCAATTTGTATTGAACAACTTACCCAGTTAAGTTCATAAATTTAACTAAATACAGTAAAATAACTCACCCTCTTAGCATTTTTCTCAGCCATCTCCAGCTGTCTCTTAGTCTGCTCCAACTCCATCTCAATCTTCTTCCGTTGCAGCATGAGAAGCTCTTGCTCTTTTTTAGCGAGAATACTGCGCATCTTCTCTTCTTCCTCTTTTGTTGGAGGAGTTGGTGTGACACTGGTTGTAGCATTCTGTGAAGTAATTTAAACTTTAGTGGAGATGTTTGAGAGCTTAATATGAATTGTAGTTTTTGGGTAATTTTGAGATGTATTAATGTTTTTTATTGTTTAATGCATAATTTTTTAAGAATAATAGGGAGTTACAGCAAAATAAATATATAAGTTATATCAAGATATGGAGTTATACAACAAATATAATATTATGAAATGATACATTGCACTTGCACTGATCTACATTTCATAGCATTACATAAATATATCTGCAATCTACATAAATATACATAATACTAAAGCGACATCAAAACATAATCAACTAAAAAAAACACCTTTTTCAGAAAATTTGGATTTACATGGATGTTTGACTGCTGCGGCTGAGCTTGGATAGGCCACGCCGGATCTATCAAGTTCACTTTCACGTCCAATTGATACAGCTTCGTAGCCGGGAAAACATCGTGCCATGTCTCACGAAGTTTAAACATTTGTGACCTCACTTTCTCATCAACCTGATAATAAATTACGTATTAGTACTACAGAACATGTATTATATTGTATTTAAGTAAATTTCAATAAGCATTGAGTATGTACCTGCTTAAATGTCCTCGTAAACATATTCACAATGCTCTGTGAAAACTTCTGAGTGTACGCCCCTCCAACATTCTTGATGATTGAATCAACTAAATACAGTACTGGCAGCTTGATCTCGGGGTGTACCTGCATAGAGGAAGAATTTCTAGTCCCAACCCCTCGGCTGATAGAGCCACTGGCTTCACCAATCAACCATTTCTTAACTATATTTCTCAGTAATCATGGTATAGGAAAGAATAAGACAAGCTTTGTTTCCAACTCTTTTAATTATAGATTTGAAAAATAAATAAGAACTCAGTTATAAAATGCTTTATTGTAAAGACAATCTAAACAACAACTGAAATGAAAGATTTTGTTTACATACCAGTGAAGGTAGATTGAATAAGTATTATTTGTAACAAGCTGTGGGGCAGGTATCTCCATAGTTTTTGGTAAATTAAAATTGCACAATGTTTACTAAATGTATGATTTCCTACATAGGATATATTGAAAATGGGTACATTAAATATCCATTTATCTTATACATGTTTCGTTATATTTTTTTACTGAATAGATAACTTTATAGTGTGAATTAAAGAATGGACATTATGTTGTATCACTGATTGAATAATATTTTTCTAATAAGTCTAATCCCTGTTCATTCATAAGCAATCCAGGCTTATTAGGTTATTGTCTGTTAGAAAACTACAGCAGTCTATGAGATCTAAATAATTCCTTCAAAAAGCTAGTTCCATTGTTCAACAGAATGAACTAAAATTATTTGAGTAGCAACTCATACAATATTGTTACTATCTTCAAGATACGTTATCTATAGCTACAGCAGTGGTGTTATTACTAGATAAGCAGGCATTGCAAAATCGAGGACAATACAACTAGGAGATACCTGTTTTTGACTGGTTACTAATGAGGTTGAATTAGTCACACACGTCATAGTAAACACGTAAAACACGCGTGCGTCATACCGTTGCCATCACTTTCCCCTTTTATTCCCTTTGGCCTACATGGCCGTGGCACATTTCGCGACACCTGGCTCCCGCTTAATTTTTAAAAATGGAAATTCACCTTCTCCAAATGCTTTTCCACAGTTTCAACGATAACCCCGGCGTGTTCGACGTTCTCTTCCGCAAGAATAGTCAGCATATTTATCAGTGGCTTGCTGTTGACGGTCAAATCCGCCAAACTCGACGCGTACTCCTCTGCTATTTCCTTCGACATGTTGATCGGCGACCACAGTCGTTGATCTCACCATACCAAACACAATCTTCAACTGCTCATCACTGTAATAAACGGAAAACTGAACTTATTTTGTTACGTGGTTATACAAGATGGCGAGATTTCACATCGACACGCGTAGAAAACTTACGTTATCGCGGATATAAATGATTAGTTAAGCGATAAAGACACGACGTGACTGCAACCACCTCACGTACGATTAAATGCACATATTTTTGATAGTATTTTATTACGAAAAGCTTCGTAATTTTTAAGAAAATACGCAACTCCGAACACGACACGTATTGATGCAGCCGTGTCTCAGAGAAAACAAAATGGCGTCGGACAAAATTCGAAAATGGCGCAATGAAAAGTGTTGCAATTTTATTTCTCTTCTTCTTCTTATTTTTACGTTTGGCAGCCAAATCCAAATAAGGGTTTATTTCTGCCAGTGTCAAGTTATATTATTTAAATCACTTTCACATATAGTTCTCAGTCAGTCACCGTCCATAAAGTCATGTTTTACTACAATGGTGGTGATTGTACTAAAAACTTTTCACGGACTTTTTGAGACTACTTGAAAAGTCACGATACACATAATTCATTTCATTTCACTTTATTGGTGCACATGAATTGATCTTTATTGGATAAAATACCACCTATAATATACAATGAAACTCAAAATACACCAATTTATGAAAATAGGAGAACGAAAACGCAACGTCACACTGCAAGTTCCCGACAAAAAGACCTTTCTTCTTCGGTTTAGTATGGTAAAACAAATTCTACCGTGGTAACACTGCACAGCACTATACTCTATTTCACATAGGATGAGTCGTCAAGGTCAAGGGTTTTTTACCAATATCTAGTGAAATTCCATTTGATTACTCTGAAATAATATTCACAATATTTCGTGAAACCTAGCTCTATCATAGTATTCCTTTATTATATCGAAATGAACATTAACCATTGAGAAATACCCGACTACACGTTGGTGTAAACTTAGTATGACTGCAAAAAAGAGTTTGCGCAAGTGAGACTGTGCGTTTGGACGGCAAGACCGGTGCGTGTGAGCGGCTTAAATAGAAATAGAAATAGAAATCATTTATTCAACTCAAAATCTCAAAATCTTAAAGAAAACAAAAAACACATAACACAAGAAAATAAAAAATAACAATATAAAACAACAATCGCTTAACCTATGTATTAATTAATCTATTGAGCTGAAACGCCCACTCAGCATAATGTCGCAGCGCAAGGCTACGACGCTGGTTTTCAGTGGGAACCAGAAGGTTGATAATATAAAATAATAATAAAATACTTATAATATAACATACTACATATAAGTATATATATAAATAACAAAAAATATACTAAATAGACAAATATAACACATAATAATACATGGTTAATGTACATACAATATAATAACACATTGAGACGACGCGATCCAGAAAGATAGAAAAATGCAATGATAATAGTATAATAATAAAAAATAATAATGAGAAACAAGATTTTTTAGGTATGTATGAGAAGGGAATTAGACCTTTTGCATGCCAAGAAGATGCTGTTTATAATGTCTTTGGAATGATATTCTTGATTTGGCTTGTGCAATCGATGACATGCTGAAGATTGGCATGCACAGTTTTGGTTTGCACAGATTTGACCTAAGCATGTGCATGTGTGATCATTCAAGCAGCGCTTTAGTTCGGCAAAATTATTATCGACGACACGTAACAAATTGTGTGATTTGAATGTGAGCTCTTAAAATACTAAGAGGCTTGAGGCTTGCACGAACTTAGTTGCACGCCACTATATGAACTGCGCATGTCATTTTTTGGATACGTCTCTGTTTATTTTGAGGTAGAAGATCTTTGTATTATTTACGTTACTATTAAAAGTATGTAGCTGTCTCGCTTTTAATTTTATAATGTAAATTGTCGGTAGTACAACACTATTGGCAAGTGTTGCCATGCCAGCTAGATTTGGAAATTGACAACTTGACGTGGTGACAGAATACAGATAAATAAAAATAAAGTGACGTTTGATAAAATTATTAGGTTTTGTCAACTTTATTTTTGTGTCCGTAATTCGATGGATATCCAAATCGTGTAATTTATTAGACGAACGAAATACAAACGTGGAAAAAAATACAATGGCGAACGTTCATACGGGTGAACTGTTAAATTTTCAGGACTATTCACCTGAGCACAATGATCGTAGCGCAAGAATCGAAGTGGAAGCTGTACATACAAATCAATACAATAATTCCATGGCAAATCCGAACTATACGTTTGAACTCCCTAAAGAAGCTGAAAGTGTAGAACCAGAGGCTCAGCCACCCAGTAAGCATTATGATATTTGTATAGTTATGGTTACATTCATTCTTAGGTAAAGCAGGTAATGAATATGCCTTGAAGAGTGTAAAGACAGGAATGATATAACAAGGTTTATAAGCAGAGAAGTATGTAGGAGCAAATTAATGTATTTTAGGCCATCACAGTTTGATGAACCTCATTCTATTGCAATAGATAACTAAACTGTAAAGTATGACTCACCAAATAAAGTACATGATAAGGTAAAATCAAGATATACCACAGTATTGAAAAATAATAACATTATTTGCAGCAAACCACAACTTCTGGACCATAGAGTACTATCAGAAGTACTTTGATGTCCACACAGATGAAGTGGTGGAGAGGATTATATCATCAGTACTGCCACAGAAGGTGGATCGCAACTACTTTGATGAGAGGATCAAGGGCAAGCCAGATTTGTATGGACCTTTGTGGATTTCTGTTACCCTGGTAATTCCATTCTTGATCATACATACCTACTTGAATTATGAATAATATTAGAGCCATGCATTTTCCTCATATAGGATGTTATTACTCACAATTATACATAAGTATACCTATAATGGTGTATTAGAACTGTTTTGCTATGAGAAAAACCTGAAGAAAAATAGTAGAATCAAAAATAATTAAAGTTTCAAAGCCATTTATTCAATTTAGGTCCTAGTAGGGCACTTCTGAAGGTCAAAGCTACTGAAGTTACCACCAGTTCAGTCAGCCTTCAACTGAGAACAGGCAAACAATTCAGCAAGGTTACATTTTTTAAATAGTTTTTGGACAATATTGACTATATTGGCAATTTTCTTCCAAAACATATTTTTTTTATTTTACAAAATAAAATATACAAGCATAAAAACTTTAATAAAAAACCAACAAAAAAAGTATGAACCTGTTTCTGTCTGTCAGTTTGTTCTTTTAAAGTACACAATCAATTTCAATGTGGTATTTACTATCTTCAAAAGAATTCCTTCCAATGCTCTTGGCTCAAGTATGAGGACATTAGATATATCATATTCCTCAGTAACTATAAAATCTACATCACGTTACTGGTAATCCAGGACAAGCCTTCATAAATTAATTAAAATTTATTTATTTGTTACATATTTTACATTTAGTTTGTTACAGTAACCAAATTAGTCCACAACATGAGCTCTGCAAAGGCATCGCAATATTCCAATTCATTAATTCTTTCAGATCTTCTCAATAGCAGTGAGTGGTAACATATCAAGCTATCTCCAGAATGCTAATGCAACTGTACATTGGAGATATGACTTCCATCTGGTCTCATATGCTGCTACAGCAATCTTCTGCTATGTGTGGTTAGTCCCCATTGCTCTGTGGGCAGCGTTGAAGTTCACAACTGTGCATGATGGACAGGATGAAATTGAGACACAGGTATGTTAATTATCATATTTAAAATATCTTTTACAAATCAAGTTACTAAAAGAAAATAGTGAGAGTAGTATTTTACCTAATTAATATTTTACTTTTTTACTGAGAAAACCAACAATACAGAAAAAAAACATATTTGACGTAGGTAAGGATGGTATAAATAAAAGAAATGGCCAATTATAGGATTCCATGTGGTATATATATTTTATTTATTAGGGTGATAAGTCAACAAACATTTGTGACTTCAATTGGCTACTTTCCTAAAAAATTATTTTTAGTCCGTCAGTTAGATTATTTAATAAAAGAAATGTACATAAATGTGACGTCATGCGGAACTTTAACGGGCTTCATAATTTATTGTGAGATTGGCGAAAAAAAAGTACAAGTCCAATCTTTTTTGATAATCTAACTGACGGACTAAATAGAATTATATATTTTTCTACCCAGGAAAGTTCCCAATTGTGTTGTCAAAGTATGTAGGGTACGGGTACACATAGCCCATGTATGTGTAGGTAATGATGTGTATGTGCCTAGGTAAGGGTGTGTTTTTTATGCATGATTTAAATATAGTATAGATATTAAATGGCAAGTTATTCAATTATGGACCTAGAAGGGGTTAGGCTAAGAAATTTATGCAAACTTACTCAATGGAAACAACATAATTATTGAAGTACCCTCTATAAATAGATAAAATATCAATCAAAACATTAACAACTAATTCAATACTTTCTATTTACAGACATCAAATTCACCAACAATGATGTCACTCTTCTGTCTCTACGGATACTCCCTGTCCATATACATTCCGGTTGCATTCCTGTGGACAATCCAAGTCTCCTGGCTCCAATGGCTGTTTGTCTTGGTGGCAGCATTTGTATCTGGCGCCGTACTTATATTCTGGCTATTACCAGCGCTAAGGAAATCAAGATACTTCCTAATTATGATTGGATCTATACTATTGTTTCATTTCTTACTGGCCACAGGTTTCATGCTATATTTCTTCCATGTACCTACCGTACCTATGGCGAAAATTATCCCCATAACGACTCCATTGCCTTAGTTTCAAAGTGAATGTTTCTTTGTGATTTTGTATTATACAATGGTGCTGATTCTGTTTACTACTACTAAAATAATAATTAGTCTCACTGTCTCTTTCTAACAAAGAATATAAGAAAATGATGTAAGAAATTTAGTCCTGTCAAATTAGTCCAATGCAATTCAATATAAATTTAGTCGCATCTATCGCGGTTACGTCTAAATACCCGTAAATGAAGACTGCAAAGACTGATTTGACAGCTTTAAATATGTTCTATCCTTTTTCAATAAAGTTCGTAAGAGATGTCATGTGACTAAAATTAGATTAGTGCGATTAACAACAGAATCGGCACCAGTATCGTATATAATAAATACTAGTATTAATTTGTTTGTGGCTTCTGAATCGTTATTTCGTGTACTTACACACAATATGAGATCCTTAGATCAAATACTGGATCAAGGTTTACCATAGACCTTTTAGTAACAATCTTCGGATTTCGAGGCCACAATATAATGGGGGCTAACGTGCTTGAATTATTAGCGAGAAGCGCTAGTGTAGTGTGGGTTTCTAGAAATGTCAAATGTACTGAACTTTTACTTTTTTCGATCTCTTCATCTCACTAATTAATTATGAATTTTGTAAAATTGTGCCATTCCTGATTAATTATAGCAGACATACTTGAAAATCATTACCAACCGCTGTTTGTCTTTTGGAAACGTATTTCCTCCTTTTTTTCGGAACAAAACGGCATAATCAGTATTTTATTTATTTGGTTATTATGAAATATAGTCTCTGACGCGCTAAACATACTTTTTCAACGACACCGATAGGACCCAATCGCTAGTGGCGCCATCTGGTAGCCACAGCAGTAGCCCTCATTGTCTTAATTTAAGAAAAAAATCATCTCTGGTAAAGAAATAATATATAAATTAAATTGAAATCACACTAAAGTCTTCTTTGCCAGTGTTCTCGCATTACCATTTCACATTCCTCTGTATCTGTGCAAGTGTTTTATATTTTACTTTATATTTAGGAGATTATGGAATAAAGAATATAATAGTGTTAAATAAATAGTTTTATTTTTATAACAATTACATTTCAATACAAAAATCAACTTATTTATGTACAATATTTACAATAATAAAAATCATATTCAACTGATCAACTAAGGAGATTTGAGTGTTTTTGTAACTTTTACAATTTGGATTTTCCATTACTGTGGAAGACCTCACGTTATGAGGTGTTGCTAATCAAAATTGCATAAGTAACTTTTCTATTGGGATTCAGCGGTTCAGCCTGCCTTTATTATCTGGTTCCTGCAAGTGACTCAGTTCAATAAGGCCTAGTCAGAAATAATTACTAACAAAATAATCCATATTTCTGTGATAGCTTGATACATAAGACTTATTTTAACACAATATTTAAGGAAAGTACTATGAAAATGCACTGGGATATGTTCTATAACGAAAATTATTATACAGAACTTGTTATAGGTCAAGTAAGTATCAAAAATACCATTTCCTTCTAACCCATTATTTTCTTGAGTTGCTTATTTCATAACTCTGTCTGTTAATGGATCATACCATAAGTAACGTTGGGACCATAGTCCTTAGAACCGATCCTATTGGTAGTATAAGTTATTATGCGATCAAGATAGGAATGTCAATGACCTCGTCCCGTTTATTTTAACTATGACGTCACAATATGGCGGAAAGCCATTGCTTTTCATATTTTGATCGAATAGTAAGTCACTGTACTCAACTGTTGATAATTCGAACCAACTTGAACCTTATGTGCACGATTTGATAGGTATTTTGAGCATAGAGTTTTCATAAGAAAACTCCTCCATAGCCAAAGCAGTGAATAAAACTAATCTAAAATAGAGGCTTAGGGTAGCTTTCCACTGTGATTTTAACCCATCATAGTAAATACAGTTTGTTATGCTTGTTTTTTTTACTATAGAAAAAACTGATGTTGCAATAAAAACTTTTCTCACAAAAGATCAACTTCGCTCTACCAAAATGTATGAAGAACAAAAAAACGATTTTTATTTTCGCTTTTTAAGAACTCATACCATTTTAGATTTCAAAAAGATACCATCACAAAGTATCCATTATGTATACCTGTCGCAATAGATCATAATATATCGCCAGGCATAAATTAGCGCCGCCATTTTAGATTATTTTATCATTGACACGGCTAATACCCTTGCCAATCTCATCAGTTATTTAGCTGATCGTTAGGATACATAAATTATATTTAATCTGTGAGTGAGAATGATTCGAAGCTCTTCAGCCATGGTTGACTGTGGAATGATGGCGGCATTTCCTCTGGACTTGACTGTAGCGTCCCGCATAGATCTGACAGCATGTTTGCTGAAAAAAAAACATTATTGTTCAAAAGGGTCGCCAATAGTTAAGATTTTTGTGCCGCTAACACCTATCTTCCTATTGGTTCTCAGATGCACACGCCGGAACACACTGATAGTGATATATGGAAACAGGGTAGGGAATTTGAGGGTGGTCTCTTTTGCTCTTTAATACTCAGTACTAACAGTGTTAAAAAGTCTGATGGTTTCATATGCCATTAATGAATATATTGAAAAACAGCGGATTCAAATTTGACCCCTGTGGTACTCCGGAAGCGGAAAGATAAAACTCTGATTTCTCAACATCCACAACAACGGAACCATGTCAATAATGCATCTAAATATGATCTATATCCGTTAAATGCAGCGTCAGTAATACCAAACGATTACAATTTCTGTATCAATAACTTGTGGTTTACATTGTCAAAGGCCTTATAAAAATCGGTATAAATTGCGTCAACTGAAAGAATGTTATAGATTATTTTTCGCTCGTGGAGCAGATCTACTACTGATCTTTGCAGCAGCCAAATAACTTAATGATTACGGTGAGCTCTTCGGGGAGGGGAGAAGAGTCAGTGACGCGTGAGTGATGGTCCTGGTATTGTAACCGACTAAAGGCAACGGTAATTGCTTAAAACCAGGTGGTCCATATGCTATAGTTTTTAGACCGGAAAAAAACCTCGCTCAGGTCGTGGAATGAGCTCGCCGCTGTAGTTTTCCCAAGGGAGTACAGCATGAGGTTCTTCAAGAAGGGTATAAAGAGATTTCTGCAGGGAAAGCAACGCGCGAGTAATACCGCTGGTGTTGCAAGCGTCTATAGGTGACTGCTTGCAATCAGATGGCCGTATGCTTGAAAAAAATGTAAGTATAAAAATGTTATATTTACCGTAAACGCCAGTGTGTGAGAGAGTGTTCATGATGTGTGTGAAGTGTACGAGATGTCCCTCGTAGTGCGAGAGCTGCGCGCCCAATTCCGCGTCTCGGAGCGCGCACCACACCAGGTACACGACCTGCGCGCCACATCTACACACCGCTAACAGCTCTTGGTATATGTGCTCTGGAAATTGTTAACCTGTATACATTTTTTTTCTAGCCAGTATGGGCAAATTCTTATTTATCAATGCCGAGTCTAAACCGCTGGGGCTACAAACATGAAATTGTGTCCTGTGTACCTTTTATAACGTAGACATCTAGTGGAGGTAGAAGGGGTTTTTGGAAATTCAACCTTTAAGGGGATGAAAAGAGAGGGATTTTGTTTGTATGGAAAATCTTATTCCTTGGGTTTATATAGTTGAAACGTAGCGCGATTACCCAAATAAATAAAAAAGTTTCTCATTATTAGTTTTTGAAAATACTAATTTAGGGGATGCTAAAGTTTTTATGGACGAAACCTACCGCGCATTTCCATTAACTTTAAACTCGGTATTAATACTTCGGATAGAAAATAAAGAAGCACGTGTTTTTGGGTTCTCGAAAATCGACCCATAACGGGGCAAAAAGGGGGTACTTATCTTTTAAAGATTTTACTACGTCTCCATTAACTCAAAAGTTTGTATGATTTGGAAATACCATTCCTAAGGGGGTGCGGGTGAAACCGCGGACGGAAAGCTAGTAATTTCATACAATGGATACTTCCAGAATACCTCACAGTCTGAAGACTAAGGTCCACAATCAGCCCGTGTTACCAGTGACTTACGGAACAGAGACGTGGTCTTTTACTGTACGCCTACCACGAGTTCTACGGCAACGTAATCGATACTCGCTAGCGACTGTAAAATATTTTGTATGAAATACTTCCAAGTGTCCACTAGAGGCGATGCTTGTCGGTAGTTACAAATACACAAACATACTTACCACTAACTGTTGATTTAGCATTGTCTAACATAACAGCACATATCCTCAACGCGTAAACTATAACTTGTATCAGCACCACTTGACAGTCGCATCTGGAAAATATGTAATTTTTTGCATCAGGAGGGTTACCGATGTCTAGTAGGTACCTACATATAATAATAAATAAAATAAAAAGCCTTATATTTCATTGCAGATTACAAAAAGAGGAAAAATATACAATACAATACAATACAAAATTCTTTATTATTTACACAAAAAACACACAATATAAAAATAACAAAACAAAAATAAAGTGTAAACAATTCAGGCGGCCTTATCGCTGAAGCGATTTCTTCCAGGCAACCTAGGGTAATAGGATAAATTTAAGATAGGTGGCGCAGTATAAATACTACATATACATAAAATACTTTAATAAAGTTAATAAAAACCTAATACTTAAATTAAAATATTTATGATAAACTAATATATAAATCATATAAAAATAAATATTTAATATGTATTATAATTACATTAGAAAATATAGAAAAGTAAATAAATAGAAAATAATAAAATATAATATCTACTTAGAATGTAACAGTAACAACATAGGGGTGTAAAAGTAAGAAGTAAAGTTTAAAGGGAGAGAAAGTGAGAGAAAACAAGTGTCTTAAAAGAATCCACTGTTTGAGCTTGTCTGATTTTCAAAGGAAGAGCATTCCACAGTCGGACAGCTTCCACAGAAAAAGACTGAGATAAGAAGCTGGAGGTATGGGAAGGGATTTTCAATGTAAGCACAAGAGAACTGCGAAGAAGGTGTAATTGGGAACTAAAGTAATTGAAACGTTCCTTGAGATAAGTAGGAGCAAAAGGATTGAATAAAATAGTATAAAGAAGAGAAAGAATATGTGTATTCCGGCGAAGGCGAATAGCCACTTGAGCTGATGACGATATTGTGAAATATGGTCATATTTGCGCAAACCAAATATAAACCTTATACATAAATTTTGAAGTCGCTCAAGTTTGTTTAGTTGACTTTCAGTTAGGTCAAGATAGCTGACATCTGCATAATCAAGAATAGGGAGAAGTAATGATTTAGCAAGCGCAATTCTAGTGTCAACGGGAAGGAAATTCCGTAGACGTCTGATCGAGCCAGCCACAGCAAACATCCTCCTACTGACCTCCGCAACTTGCGGTGCCCAAGATAAGGTGGAGTCAAAGAGAATTCCAAGATTTTTAACAACATTACTATAGGGAATATTAACTCCATCGAATGTAACTGGAGGCAGCTGATCAAAATCTATTTTTGAAATGTAAAATTTACTGCCTATAATAATTACTTTTGTTTTGGCTGGGTTAACAACAAGGCCATAACGTCTGCTCCAGTCAGATATATAATTTAGATCGTCATTAGTTGATAATATGGCACTAGATAGAGAATTAAAAGAAGATTGTCTGTAAATTTGGAGATCATCTGCGTAAAGGTGATAGAGAGAAGAAATGTTGTCGGTTATAGAAGAAATAAAAATTGAAAATAGAAGTGGAGATAGGACGCCACCCTGAGGTACACCAGCAGTAGTTTTACACCATGAAGATAATGAATCATCAATGCGTATACGCTGCTGACGCCCGTACAGGTAAGAACGAAACCAGTCAACGACTGATGGAGATATGTTAAGAATATAAAATTAATTCTATGTTAGTATTATAAATTTTTGTTAGTAATAGAGTTTAGTTCTTAAATTTTAGATTGTTAGTTTAAATTTTTACATAATTTGTAATTAAACGTAGGTTACATAAATTGTTTTAATTTAGTTATCTGCAAGAACCCCTCTGCAGGTAAAGGCCTCCGCAAAAGTAGGTACATATAAAATGCATAAATAAAATATTTAGAAATGAAATGAAATGAAATAATTTATTTGCGAGAATAAGGGTGACAAAAATATTGATGGTATAAATTGTGGAGTTCCAAGCTTACTCTACCGAGCTTCGGTGTGCAAATATTAATATTAAATAAATTAAAAAACATATGACATAGCTCAAAGGGATAAGACTAAATTTTAACAAATATTAATAATTCAAATTAAAAATAATAATTAAGCATAATAATATCAATAATAAATCATTACAAATTCAATAAACCATTCAAGTCTCTGTCAAATTAATAATTATATAAAACAAAACAAGTTCATAAAATGTCTATTAAAAGCTACAATATTATAATATACTTAAAAACTATGTCGGTACGAATCACATTTTGTCATCAAAGAATTCATTAATTGAATAATATAATTTACAAATTAAAAATTTTGACAAAGCACTTTTAAATTTCACTAAAGGTAATTCATTGAGACTTGAAGGTATGTGATTGAAGATGCGAATCGCCATGCAATAAACATTTTTTCTATAAATATTAAGCCTCTGAATTGGAACATATAGCCGGTTTTTGTGTCTGCCACTTTTGTTAGTAACTTCTTCATTTGTTTTAAACATCCCATTATATTTCTTAACGAATAAACATATCTCAAATATATACAAACAAGGAAGTGGCAGTATGTTCAAGGACTTGAACAATGGCTTACAGCTATCTAAAGGACCCACTCCACAAAGTGATCTCATGCATTTCTTTTGAGCTTTAAATATAACATCAGACTCAGATGAATTTCCCCATATGACTATACCATATCTAAGCAGGGATGACACATAACCATGGTAAGCTACTAAAGCTGTATTCATCGTGGCTATCTCTCTAGTACGCCTCAAAACATAAGTACATTTGTCTAATTGATTACATAACTTATCTATATGAGCCTTCCAGTTACAATTTTTATCAATTATTATGCCTAAAAAAGTGGTTGAATCTGCATTCTCAATTTTAACGTTATCATAGACAATATCAAGTAGATTTTCATTTTGCCTATTATATGAGCTAAAATGTACAAGTTTTGTCTTATTTAAATTAATTTGAAGATTATTTGCATTTAGCCAGCTTGTAACCGTATCAAGAGTAGCTTTGGTTTCAATTTCTAATTCTTCTTGGGTTTTGCATTTTACTATGAAGGTCGTATCATCAGCGAACAGAATACTCTTGTGTTTAGTAATATTAGGTATGTCATTTATGTAAAGTAAGAAAAGCAATGGGCCTAAAATGCTACCCTGTGGTACTCCGTATTTGTTGTGACGAAAACTAGAAATATATTTTTTTATGTGGTTATTTTCCAAATTCGAGACCTCAACGCATTGGATTCTATTTTCTAAATAGCTCTTGAACCATTCTTGAGCTTTACCTCGTATTCCATAATGCTCTATTTTGTCCAAGAGTATTTTATGTGATACAAAATCAAACGCTTTGCTCATATCTAAGAATAATGCCAAAACTTTATCTTTTTCGTTGAGACTTTCAGTAATACCTTTAATTAAATTAAAACAAGCAAGTGATGTAGAACTTCCTTTTCTAAAACCAAATTGTTCATCACTGAGTATTTTAAACTTATTTAGATAACTATATGTTTTTTCATATATAACCCTTTCAAAAACTTTCGAGATAACTGGTACTAACGTAATAGGCCTATAGTTGTTCATGTCAAAAACACAACCTTTTTTGAATATAGGCTTTACAACAGATTTTTTCAATCTGGATGGAAACGTTCCTTCACATATGGATAAGTTAATTATATGAGTCAAAGGAACTGTAAGAATAACTCCAATATTTTTTAATGTCTTTGAATTGATAGGATCATAACCAGTAGAATTAGTATTGTTAAGACTTCTGATGATTCTTAGGATGTCTCGTTCTTCAACAGGACTGAAATAAGCACTATTAAGACAGCCTACATTATTAATTTTAAATGAATTTTGATTATTTTTGGTACACGTAATATTATTTTTATTTGTCAAATCTATGAAAAAGTTATTAAATAATTCACATATTGATTTAGGGTTTGTATATATTTTATTTTGGAATTTTATTTTGCTTATTTCTTTATTTTTTATGTCAGTCGTTAAGTTTGATTTTACAATATTCCATGTTGCTTTACCTTTATTCTTTGATCTTTGGATGTACTTTAAGCTATCCATTTTTTGAGAACCGCTAATGCATTTTTTTAGTAAACGGGAATATTTCTTATAAGTAATTTTGTCTGCTTTTTTATTACCTGTAGCAAGTGACCACTTAAGATAAAGGCGTCTCTTATTTATGCAACACCGTTTAATCCCTTTTGTCAACCATGTATTTTTTAACGCCTTAGAAGTTATTTTAACCGATGTTTCAGGGAAACACAAGTTGAAAAATAGCATCAAAAGATCATGGATAGATAATTAGTGTATAAATGTTAGTTTTAGATGTCAGGACAGGCTTAAAAACCCTCATAAAATCAATTCAGTGGGTTCGCAGTACTTCGGAGACAAAAATAATAATAGACTTACAAAATAGTAGCCGGGGCACGCAATTGTTGAATGTAACCGAAAACTTCCATAACTTATTTATTTTTCATCACTCAACTATTAATTATAAACACAGCTTGTAATATTACTATTAATTCAACTTATTTATTGGAAACTGCCCCAAGATACAATACTCGGTGTCCTATGACCGTTCGGCGCCAACCCCCATCAAAAAGTGTCCGATCTCCGCCGCAGTGTTACCAGTCCAAAAAGCCCCTTTTATCTCCCAATTATTAAAATATATATTTCTGCCGTCGGTATGGCCAGTGCAATAATCTTAAAACCATCATAATTTTATTAATATTATCAAAACCTTACACTCGACCATCCCGACGACGTGCATGTCCTCATACACGTATCTGGTGAAACTTTACACTCGGCAAAAATCGGGCCCATTTTGAAAGAATTACAATAATGGACACAAAATATAAATTATCATTAGTTGAATAATCTAAATGCCAACACAAATAATATATCAAAAACACAAATAAAAACAAACAATCCATTAACAAATTATCATTGATTGAAAAATCTAATTGCAAACACAAATAATATATCTAAAAAAAAAAATAACAAACAATCCATTGACAAATTATCATTGATTGAACAATCTAATTACAAACACAAATAATATAATATATCAAAAAAAAAAAAAAAAAAAAATAAACAAACAATCCATTAACAAATCATCATTGATTGGACAATCTAATTGCGAATCACTTGCGTATACAAATATATCAAAAATAAATAAAAACATACAATCCATTAACAAATGATCCTTTGAACTAATTATCCTTGTAACCAATTGTCCTCATAACTATCCTTATAATCATTTATCCTTGTAACCATTTATATCAAAACTTCATAATATAAATCCTTGTAACCAATCATATCAAAACTTCATACAATAAATCCTTGTAACCAATTATATCAAAACTTCATAAAATAAATCCTTGTAACCAATAATATCAAAACTTCATAAAATAAATCCTTGTAACCAATAATATCAAAACTTCATAAAATAAATCCTTGTAACCAATAATATCAAAACTTCATAAAATAATAATTTTGTTAACCGAAATCCATTGATATGCAATCCATAAGCATCCAATAGATAACCAATAACCAAATTACATCCATTAATCGAACCAATATTAACCATTAATCTGTAAACCAATCTGTTTCGGAACATATTAAGGTTTAACAGATCAGTCGTGTGCTTTTCCCATTCCAGGCCAAGACGCGAAACCTTTCCACGTTTTTCCCGTGCTTGACCTGGAAAGAGAGAAACAACAGCATGTAAATACATTATAAAAAACCAAATGAATAGAACCCTACTGATATGATTAACAGTAAACATATAAAGCATTATAAACAAATTAAATTTCATTGAGCAAAGTGCATTATTAAATTATCATTCTGACATATTATCCTTGTCGATTTCATCATTCTCGACACCATTATCAGAATCATTCTCGACATCATTATCAGTATCATTATCGACTTCTAAAGAGTCAACATGGATCCATGGTCTCATCCGGTCAGCAGCGATGGTAGTCTTTCGTTTTTTCTTCATCCCCTCAAAACCTGGTATTGGTGCTACCTTATACCGATCGTTACCTAATATCTTCACAACTTTAAAAGGACCTTCATATGAGGGCATTAGTTTTGTGCTTTTGCCATCATTCTGAAAAGCAACTTTTGTGATTTTGACTAATTCACCGTTTTTATATATGCGTGCAGGTCGTCTCCCCTGGTCGTAATATCGTTTTTGTGCAACCTGTGCTCTGTCAGTTTTATTCTTAACTTCGTCGCGAATGGATTGTAAGGAGGTGACTTCACGTGTTTTATCGGTTATTTCATTCAATGCCGCGTTAAACTCGCTATTCATTGCTGTCCCAAACATAACTTCAGCGGGTGACCTACCTATCGTCTTTTGTATCGTATTATTTAAGCCCCACTGAATTCTACCTAACTTGTTATCCCATTCTTTTTCATTTGCGCTAAGGTTCTGTGCCGTCAAAGAGTCAAGAACGGTTCTGTTGTAACGTTCAACTTGGCCGTTGGACCTCGGGCTTGCAACCGCATTTAGTACATGTTTTATTCCGCGGTCAAGACAAAACCTTCTGAATGCGTGGGATGTGAAACAGGAGCCTCGATCACTTACAACTCGGTCAGGAGCTCTAAACGTGTCAAAAATGTCCTGCAGGACTTTTATGACATTCTGTGTGTTAGTATTTCTGACTGGTTTTATGAATAAAAACTTGGTGAATGAGTCTACAATAGTCATTATGTGAGTATTGCCTCTTTTGGACTTTACAAAAGGCCCTAGGTGGTCGACGTGTAATGTGTGAAAAGGCCTTTCGACCTTTTCAATGGGATGTAATAACCCTTCACGTGTATTCGTAGTCTTTTTGGCGTATGCACAGTCGATACAAGATCCTACATACTTTTTTACGAACCGTTTCATTTTAGCAAACCAGTAATGTTTTTTTATACGGTCTAAGGTTTTCTCGAAACCGACATGACCTATGTCATCATGGTTTCTTTTGCATAACTGCCACCTTGCACCCCTTGGCACCACCCACCTCACACACTCCTTATCACCACCCAGACATCTAAAGAGTTTGTTATCTCTCAAAACGTAGTTTTCCTTGATGTATTCTAGCCCTTGAGGGTCCAGATCACCAGCAACAATGTTACGAATTCTACACAATTCCGTATCCCCCAGTTGCAATGTAAGTAGCCAGTCTTCGTCATTTATGGCCATCACAGAGGGATATGTTTCGGGACGGTTCTGAGCTTCTGTATCAATAATTGGATTCCTGGATAACGAATCAACATGACCCATCTTCGTACCCGCCCTATATTCCACGGAGCAATCGTACTCCTGTAGAGCCAGCCACCATCGAGCAATTCTAGGAATTAGATCGCGCTTTGTAAATGTGGAACGTAGAGCATTACAATCGGTTACGATTTTGAACGATTTTCCTAGCAGATAAACCCTAAGCTTTTTAAGAGAGCAAATAACGGCTAGTGTCTCCAACTCATAGGAGTGAAAATTCTTCTCCTCCGGCGTCGTCTGACGACTATAATATGCTACAGGATGAAAAGAACCCCCATCTCCTTGAGCACGCTGCAAAAGAATACCGCCAACACCTATTCTACTAGCGTCCGTGTGGAGTTCGGTCTCTGCTAAGGGATCGTAAATGGCAAGAACTGGTCTATCTACAAGCTTGGCCTTTAGGACTTTGAACGCTTCTTGCTGATCGTTTGTCCATTCCCACACGGCATTCTTTTTAAGCAACTTTGTGATAGGATGAGCAAGTTGTGCGAACCCTTGTATGAATTTCCTAAAATAGCTAACGAGCCCTAGAAATTGTCGCACACCGTGTACATTATCTGGACGGGGAAAATCAACTACACTCTGGATTTTTGCGTTTCCTGGCCGCATACCTATACCTACAGAACTTTTCTCATAACCCAAGTAACTTATAGTGTTTTGTAAAAAACTACATTTCGATAAATTTAACTTCAGATTTGCCTTACGTAATAAAACAAGCACGTCCTCTAACCTATCTAAACACTCAGTCGGGTCCCTACCAAAAATGAGCACGTCATCGATGTAGACGGTGGCCTTATCAAACCGAGCTGAGCCGAGGACATGATTCATCATACGCTGAAAAACAGCAGGCGCGTTTGCCAGGCCAAACGGCATACGATTGTACTCATATTGACCGTCCGGCGTGACAAACGCCGTCAAATGCTTACTGTCCTCGGAGATGGGCACTTGGTAATAACCAGACATTAGATCCAGTGTAACGAACCATGCCTGCCCAGATAATCTAGCTATTTCATCTTCTATTACAGGTATGGGATATCTTTCTTTTACAGTGATTGAATTGAGTAATCTGTAATCTATGCACAAGCGAATACCACCCTCCTTCTTGCGCACGAGAATGATTGGACTGGCATAGTTCGACACTGACTCCCGTATAATTCCTGCCTGCAACATCTCATCTACCATTGTTCGGACCTTTTCGCGTTCATAGTGAGACAGACGGTAGGGTCTATAAACCACCGGACGTTGACTACTTAACTCTATTTTCATTTCAGAAACATTTGTGCAGCCTAAATCTGCTAAATCGTAAGCAAAACACTCCTCGTGACGTCGAAGGAGTTCTATGAGTTTGGCCCTATCACTATCTGATACAGCGTCGCCTATGCGTATTTGATTCACATCTAACCCTTTCACTAAAGTCACTTCAGCTTGTTGGTCTGAAACTGAAAAAGCTTCGGTGTCCCCAATACTGTATACTGCTTGCACCTTTTCTGCTCGAGAGAACACAAAATTGTCCTGAAGCCAACACGGTACTGAGCACGGCGTCACCGTCACAAAAAGCGAACCGTTCTTCACCTCGTAAACACCTCCACAAACTAAGAATTGTTTGTTAGGCTTCCCTACAACTCTGGTATCTAACACTACGCTACCATTAAACAACGTCTCTAGTTCAGCCTTTATACTAGCAGTACCATAAAGCAAACTATGACCTATAACCCTGACCCTTTGTAAGTGTTCTTTATGCTCATGTAGATCAGGTAACTCTACTCCAATATGAAAGAATTGTAGTTTACTCGCGTCTTTATACACAACAATGTGTGGCTGCTCCGAGTAACTCTGACCAACAAGCATTGACTTCTCCAGCAAATGATCGTCTACAACCCTACACGAAACAGTAGCAGTCACACCATCAATAACCACTATCAGTTCCGCAGAACCCATGGATTTCACAAGACTGTTGCCAAAACCCTTCATTGTCGACGGCCTGTGGTCATGACTAAGACCAAGATTTGAAAAATCTGATTGTCTTATAAGTGTGACCTCACTGCCAAGGTCAACGAATGCTTCTAGAGGCAAACCATTAACAATCGCGGTTTTCATGAATTTTCTACTAGGACAAGAGCTCGAGATACACATGGCTTTTGCTACCGGATCGGACTTCGCTGGCCCTGTATCATGTTTGTGCCTACAGGTCTCAGATTTATGGCCTACTTTGTTGCAATGGGTACATTTAACTAAGGGTTTAGGGCATCTAGAATACGGATGCCCTTTCTCCTTACAGTTGTAACAATACAAGTTCGGATTATTCTTCGAACTTGTCCTATTATTTTGTTTTTCATCAATCGTGCTAACATTCCTATCCCTAAATGATGATTGATGGGTGGGATTATCTTTATTGTTGCTTAACAAAAATTTCAAGAGCTGATCGGGTTGTTCACAACGTAGTGCCAATGCACTCGACCTGATAGTCCTGTCAACAATACCGTGAATGATGCAATCAACGGCCCGCCTATCTGTTATTTCACACTGATTTAGTAGTGCCAGCTTTTCATAGTAATATATTTCAATTGATTCGTTAGGTCTACTTTTTCGCTTCACCATGTCCTCTAAAATTTGTCCGTAATTTTGTTCGGAGGGGAACGCATTTGTTAATTTTATTTGCCACTCTGCCCAGGTAAACAATATAGTATTCAGGCTTTCATACCAGGTCTTGGCTAGACCGGTTAGTTTTTGCATAGCAAAATGAACTATAGTCTTCTCGTCCCAGCCGTAAACCTTTGCACACTCGTTGACTTTTTTGAGCCATATATCCATACGTTGGTTCTTTTCCGAAGGATTGAACACGGGAATTATATTTTTATGATCCAAGCTCCTATTATTTGTAACAGTGCTCTGGTTTGGAGGCTGCGACGGCAAGACATCTTTAATGGATTTTATAATTTGAATTAAATCTCTAGATGAAAAGGTGGGAGTACATGACCTTTTAGTGTGATGGTCCCTGCTTGTAGTGTCCCGATCCTTTCTGTCGCGACCACCCGGCAGACCGCTGCGACTGCGCCGTTCGCAGCTCGTCCCAGCGTCAGGTGAACCTCGACGTGCACTCCGTCTCCGTTGCTCGATGTCGCGTTCCTTTTGTAGGTCGATCTCCATCCGACGAATTCGCTCCTGCTCCCGCAGTAAAACCTGTTCTTGTTCCAGCAGACGCCGGCTGCGGCTTCGGCTTCGACTGCGGCTTCTCTGATGTGCGCTAGCCTGGCTACGCCTGGAGCGTGAGCGATCACGCCTAGGAGTATCCAACCTCCGATGAGTTCCATTCCCTCCATCCATTTCCTGGAACTCGCAACCAAATAGGGAAATATTAATACAGAGATAAAGATAAAAAACTAAAACACAATTATCAAAAACTAATTATCGCGTAATTAAAACGTCCTACAGCAAAATTATGAAATTGTTCACCCCCTTTGCTAACCAATAATCGCGTGTTCTTAACAAGATAGACTCATAAAACATGAAATTCTACTGGGTTCTATAGTACTCCATTATGCACCATTAACCATTATATTGTCTATAAACTCAAACTAAAACGTTACGTTACACGAGTTACATTACCTATTAGTTGTAACCACGTGACAAAAACAATTTAAATCAGGGAAAAAATTAATCTACTTAAAATCTCATGATGCATAAAACTACCCGCACCACGTGGTCGCAGTAGCATGCTTCGCGGTGCAAACCGGCTAAATTGCACCACACGGCGGATGCAAAAACGTTAAGAATAAACCAAGGAAAACGAAACTGCAACAACGGTCCGTTGAAATGTATGAACCAGTAAAACATCATGCATAGGTAAAATAAACGAATAATGACTTGACCAGAATTTCAAATACAGGTACGGTATAAAGAAAAGTTGAACAAAGGCGTGTACTTACGGGTCTTGATTCCACCTCTGAGATATATTATCTCTCAGAAATAACAACCGAAAACTTCCATAACTTATTTATTTTTCATCACTCAACTATTAATTATAAACACAGCTTGTAATATTACTATTAATTCAACTTATTTATTGGAAACTGCCCCAAGATACAATACTCGGTGTCCTATGACCGTTCGGCGCCAACCCCCATCAAAAAGTGTCCGATCTCCGCCGCAGTGTTACCAGTCCAAAAAGCCCCTTTTATCTCCCAATTATTAAAATATATATTTCTGCCGTCGGTATGGCCAGTGCAATAATCTTAAAACCATCATAATTTTATTAATATTATCAAAACCTTACAATATTATGTAATGAATCTAAGCTTGTTTTGAAAAGAGTAATTGCTGAGTTTATTGCCGGCTCTTCTCAGCAAATGCAACCTTCCGAACCGGTATTAGAGTATTAGAGTCAGACTTTTCATAAGTGCCTGCGAAGGTCTATTTGAATAAATGATTTTGAATTTTTTTGAAGTATTAGACGCCTTTTTTAAAAACTTTTATTTAACTTGTAATATATGTATGTATGTTTGTTCGGGTCTGGTAAGTCGAATTTCACCCACTTCCAGTGGTCGGATTGACTTGATATTTGGTATACATTAGTGTATTGGATGACAATGCAAGTACAGTCAACAAAAAGTACAGTCACTCAAAAAAATTATATTAAAAAATTATAATTATAGAAATTCATATGATTTTTAGTGCAGTCTAAAAAAATAAAAAACATGTACCTCGATTTATCCTCTACAGAAGTAGTATCACTATAAATGTTGGTATATAACACCATGAGATGCCTCGTAGTATCAATAGCTACACGGATAATATTCTGTCTCTCAACGCACTTGAGACTTGCTTCTATCTGCTTGAGTAGCACTTGTATGTAGCATGAATCTGAAATGTTAACAATAATAATGTACTTAAAATGTGACTTATGTTACCACCAAATAATTTAACAATTACTTTGTGTAAATATCTATTACACAAAGTAGATATAAAAAATTCGAAATTATTTATTCAAATACTTTCGCATACGATACTTTCATCCCGGTACGGAAGGAAAAAATATATAAATATCAGTTATCGGGTTTCTACAGCACAAGGTCTCAAGATGAAAAGGTCTGAAGATGAACGGGTCTGAAGATGACCGGGTGCCAAGAGGACCGGGTCTGAAGATTTCCGGATCTGAAGGTGACCGGGTCTGAAGATGACCGGGACTGAAGACGAACGGGTCTGAAGATGAACGGGTGTGAAGATGACCGGGTTTGAAGATGACCGGGTTTGAAGATGACCGGGACTGAAGATGAGCGGGTCTGAAGAGATCATTTATATAATTTATATAAATAAAAATCAATTGCCACATGTATGTAAGAGACGATTTGTCTGTGTTTTTTGTAGTGTTCGTAATTGTCGGGGCAAGGTTATATATGAAAGTTTTTTTTGGAAAATCCTTTTGATTTATCGGAAATTTCAGAAACTTACCGTTTTTAACGCCCTTATCAGTCGTCCAGCGAACTTTGGCGAATATAAAAAAACAAAGGAAAACTGACAGACATAGCCAAAGCCCTTCTTATTATGATTCTTGTTATTTTTTTAAATCGATCCATTTTTGGATGAGAAAACCGGGGATTACGAAATAGCGATTTCGTCTAATTTAAATAGGTATTGGTGCCGATTCTGTTGTAAATCGCACTAAACTAATTTTAGTCACATCTCATCTCTTTCTTACGAACATGATTGAAAGAGGATAGAACATATTTTAAGTTGTCAAATTAATCTTTGCCGTCTTATTTTGCGTGTATTTAGGCGTAACCGCGATAGATGGCGACTAAAATTATATTGAAAACAAGCATTGGACTAATTTGACAGGACAAAATTTCTTACATCCTTTTCTTATGTTCTTTGTTAGAAAGGGACATAGTGACATTAAAATTAGTTTAGTTGTGAACAACAGAATCAGGGCCAATATCGGTCCAAGCTGTAGTTGTCTCTATCGCCCTCGGGCGCCATAGCTCGGGCACAGCGCGACAGCAATAGATATGTTAAAAACCTATTTTTATAATTTCTTGCAGCCATCCTTTCCTCTTAATAAAGAATCTTACAAATTGAAAACCTACCTTTCTTGTACAACAACACGCCTTGATCATAATCCAATCTTAAGTTCCCGCTAACACTCATGGGACAGAATGCTTTCAAAAATTCCTCCCACTTCGATATCCTCCTCACCAATCGTATGAGTCGACAAACAACGAACGGCATTGGTCGACTACTTAGTACAATTTTGATAATATCTAGTATATGTGTTTTTGATATTGTTTGTATGTTTATTAATTGTTCTATTAGTACTGTTATTGATAATAATAGGCCGCTGTATAGAGGAGCACATGACTGGAAGAGAAAAACATAATTTTACTCGTAAAAAAAATTAGAAGGTCGCAAGTAATTTGCCATGCAGATAGCCTGTGGTATAGAGGGAATATGTAGTGTCCGACCGAAGCTTCGGCTTCGTCCGCCTTCGACCAAGCCTTCGGTTTCGGTCATGGGCCAAATTTTTGGCCGAAGCAGAAAGTTTCTAGCAAGCGCCGAAGGTTTCTAGCAAGCGCCGAAGGTTTCTAGCAAGCGCCGAAGGTTTCTAGCAAGCGCCGAAGGTTTCTAGCAAGCGCCGATGGTTTCTAGCAACCGGCGAAGGTCTCTAGCAAGCGCCGAAGGTTTCTAGCAAGCGCCGAAGGTTTCTAGCAACCGGCGAAGGTCTCTAGCAAGCGCCGAAGGTTTCTAGCAAGCGCCGAAGGTTTCTAGCAAGCGCCGAAGGTTTCTAGCAAGCGCCGATGGTTTCTAGCAACCGGCGAAGGTCTCTAGCAAGCGCCGAAGGTTTCTAGCAAGCGCCGAAGGTTTCTAGCAACCGGCGAAGGTCTCTAGCAAGCGCCGAAGGTTTCTAGCAAGCGCCGAAGGTTTCTAGCAAGCGCCGAAGGTTTCTAGCAACCGGCGAAGGTGTCTAGCAAGCGCCGAAGGTTTCTAGCAAGCGCCGAAGGTTTCGCGCAAAAGTGTATATCCATCTGAAGGGGGTGAAGACTACATCAGGTACAGATTCTCTATAAAAAGTTTCAGCTCAAAATAAATTACACAAAAATTCATGCCAATTTTTGCATCCAAGATTATTCAATTAAAATCATAACCAACATGTCAACGCTCAATGAGGGTCATCATAATTTTGCGTCGCTTGCTAATAAAAAAACAAAAATTTCTCTTTCGCGATCTGTGCGCCTAGTACCGGTGGACAGCTTTGAATAACCTTAGAAAGCAGAACAAATAATTTCATATCTTGTAAATACTTACTGTGCTATCAAGTAAATTACATATCCTATTTATAATTTCAATAAATAAATATTTCTTCTGTCTATCGTTTTGATCTGTCTCATAAGATTTCTCTAGAAATTTACCAAATAACTCAACTCCATTACATTGTAAAATGTAAGCTAATATGGCGGTCATCCGTCGGGGTAATATTGATTGTTCTTCTTTGTATAATGCACTGAAATAAAATAATTATGACATTTTTAACACCATATGGACAATAATTTTGCGGTTTAGATCCCCTCAGTCTAAGGAGAGACTTTAACTACTTATGTGTGTTCTACCGCTTGTACAACGGAGTGTTGTAAGGAATTGTCCGACTTGTTGCCCACTGCTACCTTCCACCATCGCAACTCGCCATCGACGGGGAGTCCATCCTCACACATTGAAACCAGAATTGTTTCGAACTGTGCGGGCTAAAAGGAGTTTTCTTCCGCTGACGCTTGGACTGTGGAATGAGTTCCCCGCCGTGGTTTTCCCAATGGAGTACAGCTTGTGGTTCTTCAAAAAGGGTGTGAAGAGATTTCTGCAGGGTCGGCAACGCGCTAGTGATACCCCTGGTGTTGCAAGCGTCCATAGGCTACGGTAACCGCTTAACATCAGGCGGGCCGTATGCTTGTTTGCCACTTTTGTTTCCCCGGTGAACCCCTGTTCTACGGGATAAGTATGATATTTTCAAAAAACTAAGATGTGTCTTTATTTGTGTGTAAGAGGACTAGTACTAATTTTATGGACACAAAATTAGTATATTTTGTAGACCAAACCTGGTGTGGTAGATAAGCTGAAAAACTGTTGCCAATTTTGGTATTAAACAAGCATATCCAAGGCAGGATTGGCTCATCCTACAGGTTACAGTTCAAGAAATACCTTTTATCGTTAGAAATACAAACTAGTCCTTATTTAAAAAAAAAATAAGGTTCGACATTTAAAAGACGACCTTGCTTGAGTTCTTGCCTATTCTTCTCAATTGAAGGCCGACTTTCGAAGTGGTGATAACTTCAGTAGCCTTATTTTTTCGCAATAAGGTTAATTTTGCTTTGACACACAGCATGTACGATAAACTATTTGTGCCGGAGCTGTCGGCCTTTACCGATCCATTGAGAGGCCCGAGTCCGAAAGAGATAAAACTATGCAATGGAAAGAGACACGTTTGCGAACCCCCTGTGAGTAAACCCTCTGTACGGTAGTAATATTTACTAATCTGTGTATAAGCATAAAGAATCAATTTGAATGTGCCCTTACCGTCCTTTCAGCAAATCCTGTTTGCTTACATCCAGGTATATGGAGCTAGTTTCAATGTATTTCTCGTCCATCTCTCTCTGAAACGCTGTAGTCACCCTGTGAGAGATTACTTCTAGTTGTTTCTGTACATCACTTAACGATGTTTGTACGGCGGTGAATATCTGTGAATATGTTGGATTTGAGTGTTGCCATCTGTAAAGAATAAGTCAGCACAAGAAGCTCGAAAATTTCGGAATTTGAGCTTCAAATCCGGATATCATGTAGTTTTTAGGGTGCCGTACCCGAGGGGTGCCAACGGGGCCCTCTATTTCTTATCCTCTGCTATCAGTCCATGGACTGTCTCATAAACCGTAATAGATACAGTTGAAATTTCCACAGAATCTATATTCTATTGCCACGAACAACACACGCACACAACATTAAAAATATGTACAAATTGTCATGTTATCCCACATACCTTTCTTGTTTTTGTATAGTTACTTGAGATTTAAAAAAAAAATGTTTACATCAACCGTGGGGTGGAGACCTGGTGTCCTGAAATACAGGCTCTGCCTAGTTTAGGCACCAGTCTCCCGCAATTTAAGTATTTTATTGTCTTAATGTAGCTATTGTATTATATTTGTAACTTATTGTGGGAGAAATAAATAAATTTTATTATTATTATATTATTATTAACACACACCCCCACACATACACAAAACATACACTTTGCGCGCGTTTCGTATTTTTGTCTCTTAGTTAAATTTAAGTTTCTTTATAGTTCCTAAAAAACCTTTCAACTTATCACGAAATGTCTTGGAAGTGCGGGATTTCCTAACGCAAGCATATCTTTGCTTAAGGAGATTCCAAAAATATAGTGTAAGCTAAGATAAGTTATTGGAAATACATTTATTTATAACAACAAATAAAAATGAAATAAAATTTATTCTGGCCCCTCATACCAAAAGGTCCTTTTGTGGCGTTTTTTTGTGTTACGTCTACATGTCATTTATTTCATCGCAAATTTGAATTAGTTAATATTATTATTGTACGGAACCCTCCGTGTGCGAATCCGACTCGCACTTGGCCAGTTTTATTTTATTTTACCAATATAATAAATGAGAAAGTGAATTTGTTTGCTTGTAACCTGACGCCTAGACCGAATCGCGATGAATTTTGGCACACAGATAGCCTATAGAGAGGGATATAGGCAACTTTTTTCAAATTCTACTTAGTAGTAAATAAAAAAACTTACATTAAAATACTTCTCCCGCACATTCCCCTTACAATTCCCAGTAGCCACACAGGTCAAGTCTTCATACAAACAGGTCAATGTTCCTTTTTCATTCGTCTCTCTACTGGGAGTGGGCGTGGAAGGTATTCTATGGAATGTACTGAATACCCTGCACTTGTGGCTCACATCAGAGTGTTTCTGAAGTTTCTCGTTGTAGTCTAGTAACGCTTGTTGTTCTGTGGTCGGTTCTAGTATTTGTGGTAGAATGTGGTTGAGGTTTGAGGCTTCTGTAAACAATAGGAATGATACAAGTTTTTTTTCCGTCAGTTAGATTATCAAAAAATATTGGACACGTGATTTTTTCCTTACCAAAAATCATAAAAAAAATGATAAAGATAAGCGTCAAAGTTCGGGAGTGGGTGCTCGTGACGTCACTTTACAGTAAAAACTGTAACATAACGTGACGTCACGCGGAACTTCAACACACGATATCTTCGTATTTTACAAGCTACTATGTTCGGGTGGAATCTTGCAAGTCGAATTTCACTCACTTCCAGTGGTCGAATTTACTTGATATTTGGTATACATTAGTATATTGGATGACAATGCAAGTACAGTGCCTCTACCATGAGTTTTCCACACTAACGTAATCTACACACGCTAGCGACTACGGTGAATATTTTGTATAACGAGCACCGCCTCTAGTGGATTCTTTTGGAAGCATTTCATACAAAATGTTTCGCCCTAGTAACAAAAAGTACAGTCACTCAAAAAAAAACTAAAATTTTTTTTTAACAGAAACTTATTTTACTTTGTAAAAGATTGCTTGATCTCTGCGACAGTTATGCTAAAGCAAAATAAACCTTATGCTAAAGCCATAAGGTTAAAGGTTTTCATATGACTCAAATAACTGTCGCCGAGATCAAGCTATCTTTTACAGAGCTATCTTTTTTTTTTAATAATATTTTTTGATATTGTAATTGACGAACTAAATAGAATTTTTCAGTCATCAAGCCTATTATAAACCTACTGGTATATAGAGGATACCGCCAGATCGTACAGTCAACAACAAAAGTAGCTGATCACTTTGGCACTTCACGTTACGCAATTCACAGTTTTTATACAAATTGTCAAGAGAATGTCAATAGATTATTATGAAATGTACTAGGCGAATTAGGGCGATTATAGCTCAGTGGTAACGACGTCGGATGCCGAGACTAAGGTCCCGGGTTCGAATCCTATAATGAACTTAAGTTTTTGGTAAAGGAAAACAGAGGAAACCATAGCACTGTGGTAGGGTACTTTGTAGTAACCACCTGGCTGGCTTGTTAGCCAGCCAGGTGGTTACTACAAAGTACCCTCAAGTTGAAAATCTGTAGCTAACCTATCGGTGTGTTACGACAGCTGCACTTCAGTAAAAAACGAAACTTTATTGTAATGTAAATAAGTATGCTATCTGCTCGTACAGTTGTACCCAACTGATAAGGCACGTCGTGAATCTTCGTTCGCACAGAAAAGAAAGTATGTCCCCGAAGATTAACGAAAGAATGCTTAAAACTTACAATCAAACTTAGATCACTACTATAAGGTTCATAATACAGTGCAGCTGTTAGTTCCGTCTCACTCGCAAGTCACGCCCCTCCGTACACATGGCGGCAGCTGCCGACCAATAATAATAATAATAGCATTTCCCGCACTTTGAAAATGTACCTTCTGCGCAGGTACATCGGTAAGCCATATCAGTTGTGGACTACTGTATTAGTATTTATCAATCACATACCTGTTGATAAAGTCTTATTGAGTTTGAGGAAGTGAACTCTGCTTTCTGTCTGCACTCCGCTAGAAGATGTTTTCACTCTTCTACTGTGTGCTAGCTGGGTGTCATTTGAGTAACTACTGCTGTTGTGTCTATGACTGAAATGTAAGAATGTTCACATGTTTTTAGGGTTTCGTACCCAAAGGGTTCCAAACAGGACCCTATAACTAAGACTCCACTGTCCGTCGGTCTGTCTGTCAGTGGGCTGAATCTCATGAACGGTAACAGCTGAAATTTTCAGAGAATATGTATTTCTATTCTAAAATTAAAAATTGAATTAATTAAAATTTAAATTTTTAGCGTTTTTTTTTTGTTGAGTTATTTAATATCGTACGGAACCCTCCGTGTGCGCGTCTGACTCGCACTTGGCCGGTTTATTTTTATATGGCGAAGTCCAAAATAAATAAGCCACTGTGGTAAACGGTTTCTGTAGATATATGGACGCTTGCAACACACGAGGCATCACTCAAGCGTTATCGACCCTTCCCCCACAACCTTACTCATGCGCAGAAACAACATTGTTTTAGACTAGCTGTCTCCCGCGGTTTTACCCGCGTTCCCAGTTACTAAAGTAGCCAAGAGCACTCAGGGGATAATGTAATTTCCCATTAGTGAAAGAATTTCGAAGAAATTGAATTGGACGAATAGTTCCAGAGTCAAGTCTCAACGATGCAAATAATATGAATGAATGTATATTTACCTCATTGATATGTCATTGGCAGGAACATTAACTTGTGTCAATCTCACTTTAGTTGACTCCAACTTCTTGCATTTCTCTTTAATACTAATTATTTCCAGATTCTGTAATATTAAAACACACTTGTGAACAGGGTCCTGCTTGATGGGGCTGGTCTTCTTGAGATTGGGTCTTCTTGAGATTGGTATTATAATTAAAATATCCATGGTCTACTTTGTAGTTTTTCCACCGTGGTATGCAATAGGCTGGTAGCCTGGAAAGCTATTAAGTCCGTCATTTATATTCATGCTTGCATGAAGCTTTTGGTGAAGGAACAAAGGTTGCTTGCCTATCGGATATACTTTCAAAAGTGTGCGCAGGAATTGTTCAACCAGATTCCACCTTCCCCATTCTGACACCGAATCACAAGACGCCGGGAAATTTTCACTCGTACGTTGCTGACATACCGAAAATACGGACACAGCATTTTAAATCTTTATTTATAATATGGACAGCAAGGGAGTGGAACTTGCTTTCGGCGTCTGTTTCCCAACTCTTACAATCTAAGGACTTTCAAGGTCAGAGTGAATAGGTTCCTTCTGGTTAAGCATGTTACATCCCAGTCTTCATCCCTTATGGTCAGAGGGCAAACGCAAGCCTATTTATTTAAAAAATAATAATAAAATGTTGTGAGGAAACCATAGCATTGTGAGATTGCAATCAAACACAGGCAAATACACAGAAAAATATATAGTTCTATATTTTTTCTAATGTTACCAAGGTAGTTTAGACAAAATAGCTCTAGCAATAAGACATCTTATTACTTCTACTTCTTTTCTTGTATTACATAGTATTAAAAAAAACATCATACCTTAAAATCCAACTGTGTCCTTAGATCAGTCATCACAGCGTTAGCAGCTGTAAGTTTATCCGTCCACTCCATCTGTGCTTTCTCTTGTGTTTTGATCTTTTCTAACCGAGCATTGTCAACAGCTACCTGACATGTTTTCAACTGAGTGCGTAGTATTGATGCTTCACCTGAATTGTAACAATTAAATAAAAATACAGTGCTATTTCTAAAACATCCTGTCTCTTTTCTACACCATTATGAAACTGTAACAATGTACCTGTACATTGAAGATTAACCAAAAAGGGTATGATATGGTGTTTACATCCCTTAGAGTAGTAATACCGAGCAATCAGATTCCGAAACTAGTGATTTGTACTGATTTTGAACAGTAAGGACCAATCACTGCATCGTGTGTTCTTGACATGGCCAATCAGAGCGCATGTATACTTGACTTAGCCAATCAGAGTGCATTGTCGATGTTGAAAAATTTGCGGAATACATTGCAAGCAAAATCAACATCATTGCGCTTCTTTGGGTTAATTGTTCAATGGGTGTTTAGGTGTATCTATTGAATAAATGTGTATTTAATGTGTTTATTGGATTTAGTCTGTCTGTGGTTTATATTTTTCTTAAATGAAATGAGGAGCCAGAGAAATAACAATATAAGGTGAGCTTACATTTCAATTACTTTACAAAAAAAAAATAGTTTTGATACTCCAGATGCGGAGGGAAGCAGACTGTAATATACCACTATAATTCCTTGCAAAGTGATAGGCAAAAGGGAGTATATTATAAATATAGTTTTGTATTGAAATCTTTCTATACATTTTTAACATTGAACCAATACTACTTTTCGAGTTCCAAAGAAGTAAAAGACAAGTTTATTTTTAACCGGTTTCTTTTGTGGGATGCACGTCCCATGATAACAATTGTTTTCATTGTTATTTTTTAACCATGATTCAAAGGATTAAAGTAAGTAATGGAATATACAAAAAGCCACACAAATTCCTGTTTACCTTCTTTCGTAACACACTTCTCCAATAACTTCCCATTCTCAGACTTTAACTTTGCATTTTCCTCTTGCATTTGAAGTAACTGACGATAAACATGATCAGAGTCCTGCCCTTTATATATTTGTTCATTGAATATCAAATCATCTGATACATTCACTCGTCCATTGGTGTGTTGAATCATTTTTGATGAAATACCAGGTAATGGCGATGATATAGTGCTACATTTTTGTTTTAAATGCGTTGATATAGCACTTGGTGAACTGCCTGATGGCTTTTTAAACGTGAACTCAGTTTTAGATGTGCTAGGTCCAGGTTGGAAGTTGATTTGAGTACTAGTTGATCCTGGTTGCATACACATGCTGTAATTTGGCAGCATGCTGATATCGTTGGTGCTGTAGGCTTCTTCACATGCCTGACTAGCCAGGAGGAGCATCTCATCGTCATTGTCGTCACCCCAAGTGGCTTCTTTGTTTGCTTCTGGTGAAAAAAAACTAACTGTTTATAACCTAAGTTTAATGGTGTTTTTTAATGTTATATTGTTTAAATTACAGTAATATATCGAATTATATGTATTAAATGGCTAGATAGTGTATTAGTACAATAAATTGATGTTATTTACCTATGTTTTGACTCAATGGAAAATTGTGATCGGAGACACTTATATCAAGTTTTGCTCTCTTTCTGTCTCCATTGTCTTGAGGAAATATAAATCTTTTCGACATTTTTATCTCAAACAAATTAGTTTTCGTCGCAATTCATAGCAAAATATTGCAAATAGAAGTTTTAATTTTTAATTTTGGCGGCTTAGCTTTCTTGTTCAACTGACATGTTTTAGGGATGTCCGTCGCCCAATCGATATGATCGATGATCGAAATATCGATGTAGAACTAAAATTATATAACGATATTTTTTGAAGATATTGTAGGCAAGCTTTTGCGTTCACCTTGGGAGGCACTACGACACATTCAAAAATGAAAGATTTATTTATAATAACGCAATTTATATTAGTAATTTAATTCACTGCCCGAATCTATGTGCACAGTCACTCGGATCGGTCAGTGCGCAGTAACTGGCGATCACCGCTCACATACATCTCGCATACACATAAAACCGCAGACACAACATCTCACATTTCACACTTACAGGGTCCCTACAATATTATAGCTCAGAGGAAGTAAAGCCGAATTATTAATATAATAATTTTATTCAAAAATATCATATCAGTCTATTATCTCTATCTTTATCTATATATCTAGGGTAGGGTAGGGTAGGGCAGCTAGTATTTTTATAATCTAAAGGTTTGTGTACCTACCTAATTTATATTATTTCCGTAGCAAGTTGAAGAACAAGCTGCTTGCGGTTGGTAAAGATATGATTTTTCCAGGTAAGTCGTCTGTCCAGATGGAGGCCTAGGTATGTTTGTCAGCTTGAGGCACTGAGGAACTGAATTAAGTAAGACTGGTGTAGGTTTCTCGTCTAGTTGTGAATGTTATGTGGACCGATATGGTTTCATTGGCTCTGATTTACCACTTCTTTAGCCAGGCTTCTATTTTGTTTAGGCTGGATTGTAATATGCCTGAAGCTATATGTGGATCAGTATGCAAGGCTAGTACAGCTGTATCATCTGCAAAAGTCCCAGTTGTGGTGTTTTCACAAATAGGGAGATCTGATGTGTGCAGTAGATATAGTACTGGATCCAAAGTACTATCCTGAGGAACTCCAGCAGATATTGGGTGAAGGCAAGTCGATTCTTCTTCATGCTTGACTATTAAACCTCGACCGCATAAATAGGATCATAGTGTGGCATGTCCCTTAGGGGGACGCCAACAGATAGGTAGGTAGGGTTCGATTAAATGAAACAATGGAAATTAGTCCAATGAAACATTTAATTGCCTAAAATTCTGTGGCCGCCTCACGTCCAGATTTCACAGGGGGTACAGTTTTTAACAGGGGGAACACTGGCCTGAACTAAGGTAGAAGTAGCAGCTTCAGTTTTCGCTTCGGTCTGGTCCAGCTCCCAGGATGTCAGCGGGAGTAGGTAGTCCAGGCAGGCAGTACAGGAGGTAGGTCCCTCAGCGTTCCACAGCTAGTTATCAAGCTGCATAGGTAGATGCAAGGTAGGCGTAAATGTAGACGTAAATGTAGACGTAAATCCTGGAAGGCCAGAAACAAAAAGGCTAAAGCGTTTGCTGCGCAACTGTGTAGGTAGGTTTGAATCTAGGTTACAGTGACCCTGACAAACAATAAAAAGGAAGCAGCGCTAGCATGGATAGGAAAGATAGAAAGCTAGAACACCTTACAATGGAGAATCAGATAGATAATACATGGGAACTTACCCTAGCGGGATTCCACGTGATATTAAACTAGATACAAAATTCGAAGCAAGTGACGCAGCCGTCACCTGTGAAGTCTCAAAGCGCACTGGCCGTGGAGAATTCTCGAACTGAACGACTGGGCGTTGGCCGCCGCGCCGGCGCAGCTCGCAAACCCGTTAGATTTGTTAGGGATGCGTAGGTGCGGGAACCATCATCATTAATACGTACTTGTAGATTCCGTACAATAATATTTATTAAGTATTTAGATTTTTAGGTTTTATTAGTTTAATAGGTTATATTTAATTATGTTTTAGAATAAGTTGTAAATATTATTTTAATTTAAGTGTAATTAAGTTTTATTAAAGGTTTTCTAACTATACTTATATTTATTTATGTAACTTGCAAGTGCAACGTTACAGTACCCCGCCAAAAAACGAAGGATTTTGCATACTAGACTGCAAAATCCGACTACTACCTATTATTTCATACTAAACTTATCATTACTCACAGACTACATTCTATACTTCACGCATCATACCATCTTCTTTCATAACATCATCAAATCTTACTATTAATGACTTGAGATCCTTACAAACAGAGTATAATTAGTAAATTTTAAGTTATACTCAAACAATAAGTTAGGTGTACTAAAATACTTATGTTTCTTTAGTACACTACAGTTTAGGTAATAGTTTTAATCTAATTTTAAGGCTAGTATATAGGTTTTATTTTATTATTTATAGTTAATAAGTTTCATATCTTTGATATGCCAGGAACCTAGTAGTTTTCCAGACATATCTGCTAATTCATAGACCAGTGGAGACTTTTTATCAATGATTTTACATTTTATGAATTTAGGAGCTAATTTTTTATTAAAATACTTGTCTTTATCACTTTGATAAAAAGTCCTTTTCCAGATAACGTCACCAATATTAAATTCAGCAGGTCTTCTGCGTAAATTATATTGTTGACAATTCCTACTATGAGCCTGTAGTAGTAGTGATTGTACTTTATTAAAGATACTAGAAAGCACACCAATATTCTCAGCGTAGGAATCTCGAGGTTGAAAGATGACGTCGTTATCGTTCTCAGTATCGATATAATGTGAACCACAAGTAACTAATTCACGCCCGTACACTAGAAAGGAAGGAGTGTAGCCTGTTACCTCGTTTACAGAACTATTCACAGCGAATTGGATTTTTGGTACAAGTTGATCCCAAATACGTTGATCGTTAGAAATAAATGTGGAGATAGCAGTCATAACAGTCTTATTGTAGCGTTCAACTGTATTAACATGAGGTGAATACTTAGGAGTGAAGTGTAATTTAGGTACTTTATATTTTTCGAACATCTGTTTTAACGTAGCACTTATAAATTGTTTACCGTTATCAAGTATTACAGTAGAAGGAATGCCATGTATTAGAAATACTTGTTCTTCTAAGATCTTAGTAACAATTTCTGCAGTCGCGCGCTTGATTGGAAATAATAAGCAATACTTACTAAAACAACAAGTCACGACTAAGATGTAGCAGTTTAGTTTTCTAGTAGGCGGTAGAGGTCCTACTAAATCTATGCTTATAGTTTGAAAAGGTCTCGAACAGTGTTTGGGCCGACCCATTTCACCTAAGGCAGCGTGGTTTTGGTGTTTATGTGATATACAGGTATCACAGGATGTTACAGCTGTTACTACGTTAGCGTGCATACCAGGCCAGTAGTACCTAAGACTGATGCGCTTATAAGTTTTAAAAATACCAAAATGACCAGCGGTTGGTTCAGAATGGTTTTCAGATATAATTTTTGTTCTATATTCTGCAGGAACAACTTCTTTCCACTCGAACTCTTTATTTAGAGGATGATGAGTTTTCATGAAGCGAAATAAACGATTATTCTTGACTAAGTAGTTTGGAAAAGAGGTAGGAGAATTTTGAGAACCATTGTATATGTTTAGATACCATTGATCATTTGTAGTTAATGTAGTGTTTAGATTATTATCAATGGCTGAAATTTGGCAAACGCGAGACAAAGCATCCGGTATAATATTATCAACACCTCGACGGTGTTTCATTTCAAAGTTAAATGCAGATAGACGAACACCCCATCTAGCTAAGCGTCCAGTAGGGTTATTTAGATTAAGAAACCACTTGAGTGCTGAATGGTCTGTATAGACAGTAAACTTAGTACCATTATCGAGATAGCATCTCCAGTGTTCCAAAGCCACCAAGACAGCAAGAGCCTCTCTCTCAGTGATGCTATAGTTTTTCTCTGGACCTGTCAAGGTTCTACTAGTGTAGGCGATAGGATGTTCAACTCCGTCAATAGTCTGCGTTAGTAATCCTCCAACACCATAGTCACTAGCGTCAGTGTGTACTTCGAACGGTAGGTCAAAGTTAGGGCATGATAGGATTGGGGCAGATACAAGAAGTTCTTTGAGTTTAGTGAAAGACTCCTCAGCTTCAGTAGTCCAAAGAAAAGGATTAGATTTTTTATTAGTAGAAGTTAGCTTATTCAAAGGACCAGCAATAGAGCTAAATTTAGGGACAAATTTACGGTACCAAGAAGCAATTCCTAGAAATCTTTTTACTTCTTTTTTATTTGTAGGAGTAGGGTAATTTAAAATGGTGTCAATTTTATTAGGATCGACGTGAAGACCTTTAGAATCAACAACATAGCCTAGATATTTAAGTTCCGTACGGAAAAATACGGATTTTTCGTAGTTAATAGTCAGATTAGCCATTGTTAGTTTCTTAATTACTTTTAAAAGCAGGGAAATGTGATTTTCGAATTGAGCCGAGCATATGACGATATCATCGATGTATACAAAGACTGAGTTTTCAAATTCAGGCCCATAGAAAAGAGTATCAACAAGTCTTTGTTGAGTAGCGGGAGAATTTGTCAATCCGAAGGGCATAGTCACAAATCTAAAGGTGCCACGATGAGGAATATAGAATGCAGTTTTATTCCGATCATTCTCAGAAATAGGCACTTGCCAGTAGGCCTTAGATAGGTCTATGCTACTTAGGTATTTAGCATTTTTTAGGTTATCTAGAATTTCTGAAATATAAGGTAATTTATATGCGTCTTTTTTCGTAACAGAATTTAGCTTACGACTGTCTAGACAGAATCTGAGCTTGCCATCCTTCTTAGGAGTTAATAATACAGGTGAAGACCATGGACTCTCACATTCCTCAACGACACCCAGCGACAGCATCTCGTCTAGTTGTTCAGATAAGATACGTTGTTTTTCAGGCGAAACGCGATAGTATCTTTGCCGAATAGGTAAGGCATCGCCAGTATCAATAGTATGTGATACTAAGTTAGTTCTACCTAAACCACGTTTTTCAGTTGAGATATTTTTAAACTGTTCTATAATGTTATCAGCAGTAACTCGCTGACATTCAGTTAGTTCATTATAGGACTGTAGTATACTTTTAGCATCAGTTACAGTAGTCACATCACCATCATAACTAGTAGCATCGTGCAGAGATATAGAATTTGAAAATTTAGGAAATAGATTAAATTTTGTCCAAAAATCAATGCCTAGAATTAAATTTGATTTAACAGTCGGAACAACGTATGCTTTTAGTAAGTGAAATTGGTTTTCAAAAGTAACTGGAAGATTAATGTATCCTATAGAAACCATACTTTGTCCACCAGCAGCAGTAAAAGTTCTCACAACATCGTTATTAATGACTGTATGACCTAGTGAAATTAAATTTAGATGAGCATTATTACCTAGAATAGTTACTGTAGAACCAGAATCGAGTAAACCGCAGAGGTTTTTGTCGCCTACTTGGATAGCCGCGTAAGGACGAACATCATCAATAGGTTTTTTATCGAAGATTGTTGTAATGAAATAACTAGAAAAGAAAATTTTAATAGTTGAAAGCCAGGCTTTCCAATCCTTTTCATCAAACTTTTTAGTTTTAGTAGAATCAGTAGTTTTAGTTAAGTTTTTTACCTCATTTATATTACAGCAATCTTCAGTAGCTAGTTTTTTGAATTAGATTGAGATTTACATTTAGGACATTCAGGGTAAGTGACATTCATTGTTCCACATTTAAAGCAAATGGGGAACCTATCAGCTTTACATTGCTTCAAAGAGTGTTCAGAGTTACGGCAGCGAGGGCAGAAAACATTTTTAGTATTAGAATTAGAAGAAGCAATAGCAGCTACACCTGAATAATTAGTATTATTTGTTGGTTGATTTTTATAGTTATATTTCTTGTTGTAAAAATTACTATTAGATTTATTAGAATTGTAACTATTGTATCTATTTTGATTATATGTATTAGATCTGCTAGTACTAGGTTCAGACGTTTTTGAAAATGCTAGATCAGGAGCTAACGTATCAGTAGACACTCTAGGAGGTTCTTTAAATTGAGAAGTCAAAGACTGAATTTTTTCAAAGTTCTTACAAATGGTTCTTAAATTATCGATAGAATTGATAGTTGAAGAATTAGAAGCTAGTACGCTAGAGTAACACGGTCTAATATTGTGCATTAAGATGTCTAATTTCTCTTGTTCAGAAATCTTTTTAGTTAGCCTGGAAAATAATTCAGACATTTTAGCAAAATATATAGTAATATTTTCAGAATCACCCTGTGTTCTGTTTCGTATCTCAGACAATAGCCGGTAGTCGAAATCAAAATGACTAAAATCCTCAATCAGTAAAGAAATTAACTCATCCCAAGTAGTAACACTGTCTTTAATACTACGAAACCAATGTAACGCATCGTCCGTGAATATTTCCGTAGCATAGTTCATTAATTTAGAAGGCGATATGTTTCTAGCAGTACTACACTCGTTCACTCTCTGGACAAATGCATGTACACACGTTTTGCCGTTAAATTTTATTTTTTGTATATCATTTAAATGCGAGCGGTCACAATGTATCGTTACGTTTTGTACAGAGTCTAGCGACGACGATGTCTGTTCAACGTCTACAACAGGCTCACAGCTAGGAATCGGATTAGCCGATTTATTAATAGTAAAAATTTTATTAATCAAGTTCGTAACATTTTTCGACAAAGCCCTCACTCTTTCTAAATGTTTAGAGTCCGTGCAATCTATTCTTTTTAGACGGTGATATAGATGATTACCCAACGCTCTAGTGCGTTCAAAGAGATTTGAATCGTACTTCTCCTCTAACGATTTAACTCGCGATGTAAATTCACTTAAGGAAGTGCTAACGCCAGAAATATCAATATCCGGATCGATTCCAGATTCACAAATATCAGAAGTAGGTATAAGCGGTGTTAATTTATTTATTTGTTTACGTAATCCAAGTACGGTTGATGCAGGTTCCTCGCCTCTAATGAGTACTTCGTAGGTTAATTCGTTTTTGTTTAGCAAAAAGAATTTAATAGTATGAGTTCCCATGATTAACTAGACGATTTACTTAAGTAGTTAATGAATATAATGAGAAATGAATGATTGGTGTTCTTTACAAGATGAGAAAATAAGCTTATCTACGATTAGGTGATGGTCAAAGCAAATAAAATTAAAATTGAAATGTTTTTTTTTTTTTTTTTTTTTTTTGAATGAATGAAAATGAAATGAAAACGAAAAGATGAAAGAAACGAAAAGGTATGAAATGAATGAATTTAGGTATGCGAACTGTTACGTATAACAAACAATAGATTTAATTTTACAATTTAGTTTTAGCATATATTAATTATTATCAGTAGGTAGGTACTAATAATAACGGTTTAGAATATTCAAATAGTTACTATATAACAAAATTACTCAATCATTAACACAATTAGTAGGAAGATACTAATACGTAGCAGTTAACAATGATAGGTAATGAAAAATGAGAAAAGAAAAAATCAGGGTAAGCGGTCACATAAAAAAATAAAATAAGATAGTACGTACCAGTTCGCTATTCTGCAATGTCACCTTCACGTTCACAGTACAATATGTAGGTAGATAGATGATTGTACTAGCTGCTGACTTCTGGAATAATCTAGACGTGAATAGGCCACTAGAAACACACGTAAAGAGCGCCACTGTGGCATGTCCCTTAGGGGGACGCCAACAGATAGGTAGGTAGGGTTCGATTAAATGAAACAATGGAAATTAGTCCAATGAAACATTTAATTGCCTAAAATTCTGTGGCCGCCTCACGTCCAGATTTCACAGGGGGTACAGTTTTTAACAGGGGGAACACTGGCCTGAACTAAGGTAGAAGTAGCAGCTTCAGTTTTCGCTTCGGTCTGGTCCAGCTCCCAGGATGTCAGCGGGAGTAGGTAGTCCAGGCAGGCAGTACAGGAGGTAGGTCCCTCAGCGTTCCACAGCTAGTTATCAAGCTGCATAGGTAGATGCAAGGTAGGCGTAAATGTAGACGTAAATGTAGACGTAAATCCTGGAAGGCCAGAAACAAAAAGGCTAAAGCGTTTGCTGCGCAACTGTGTAGGTAGGTTTGAATCTAGGTTACAGTGACCCTGACAAACAATAAAAAGGAAGCAGCGCTAGCATGGATAGGAAAGATAGAAAGCTAGAACACCTTACAATGGAGAATCAGATAGATAATACATGGGAACTTACCCTAGCGGGATTCCACGTGATATTAAACTAGATACAAAATTCGAAGCAAGTGACGCAGCCGTCACCTGTGAAGTCTCAAAGCGCACTGGCCGTGGAGAATTCTCGAACTGAACGACTGGGCGTTGGCCGCCGCGCCGGCGCAGCTCGCAAACCCGTTAGATTTGTTAGGGATGCGTAGGTGCGGGAACCATCATCATTAATACGTACTTGTAGATTCCGTACAATAATATTTATTAAGTATTTAGATTTTTAGGTTTTATTAGTTTAATAGGTTATATTTAATTATGTTTTAGAATAAGTTGTAAATATTATTTTAATTTAAGTGTAATTAAGTTTTATTAAAGGTTTTCTAACTATACTTATATTTATTTATGTAACTTGCAAGTGCAACGTTACAATAGAACACATTGGAGCTCAGCGGGTAGGTCTTTTTGAGCTTATATAGCAACCCCTCATACCACATCTTATCGAACGCTTGTGATGTCTAGAAATACTGCAGAACAGTATTCTTTACTTTCAAAGGATTGGTGAATCTTACTAACCAGTCTATGAACTTGTTCGATTGTACCATGTCTATGGCGAAAACAAAACTGGTTATAATCCGTTGATATAATATCGATTTTAATCTGTTGTTTTTTGGACATCTCTGTGGATTGAACGAACCATAAGAGATTTTGATAATAAAGCACTTGTATGCACTTGTATTTGTATAGGAACGAACCCTGAGATCGAACCACTATCGAACCGTAATCTTCACTCTACGGAACGAACAGATTGAAAATTAAATATAAAGCTAACAGATAAAAAAGATAAAATAATACACATCGACTAAGGTTGTTGGATTGCACCATGGTATTTATTCTGTTATTGCATTTGCACGGTCAAATGTTGGGTCAACCATCATCACATCATTTAGAAAGTTTTTAAACAATATGCTATATTACTGGGATAAAATCATTATTTTTAGTCGACCTTATTTCAATTTTTATTTTAACTAGCATAAAAGTTACGGTAAAATACGGTTTTAGCCACAGCGATCATAGACTAAATATTTTGAGTACGCTCCTCTACCTATTTGCTCTACAATCATTTCATTTTCTCTTTGGTTAGTTCGTCGTGGAAAATTGTTGAGAGTAGACGTACATCATGTCTGATGCTTATAAACTTGGTGATCTAGTTTGGTATGTACTCAAACCTGACGCTATTTTGTGCTAGTTGTGATTCTGATGAGATTTCAGTGTGAATAATGTGTTTGATGTATTTGTTTCAGGGCTAAAATGAAGGGTTTCAGCCCTTGGCCCGGCCGGGTAAGAAGCTCCGTTATTTCATTTTAGTTTTAGTTCATAGATAAATCAAAAGCCAATAAAACCCTAACCCGTTGTAACAGGTGTTTGAAGACCGTAAACAATAAACACCGAATGTTTGTTGTTGAAACCTGACAGATTATACACAAGTAATTATGGGCGGGAAATATCATAATTGCGTGTCGGGCTGTGAAAAAAACCATGTAGAAGCCGCTAAAATGCCCCATATTTATTACTAGCGTGATCACATACATTTTTAGACGACAAAAGTTTCTTACGTAGACATTGATATTTACAACTAAATAATAACCTAATAAGATATTATGATGCTTTTCAGGTAGCCATCCCCACTCCGGAACTGAGGCCCCCCAAGAAGGCTACAAATATTCAATGCATTTTTTTCTTTGGAACCAATAATTAGTAAGTATGAATATTTAAAAACTATCCTGGTTTTGAACCTAGCACTAATCAGCTTGTCACAGGGATTATGGCTTAGCTAGAGGACTATAGATCAAAACTTTCACTTCACTCATTTAGCTGGACCAATCGGGGTTCAAAGGGCTAACAATTTGGTCCAAATATTGTGTGTTTGTTAAGATAGGATACTCCTAAACTATGGTTATCCCGTATGCTGTTCAAATGTCAAGTTATGGACAATCAAAACTTTTAACCCTCCGCGTGCCTTATACAGACCGTTTGTGTTTAAAGGGAACCGCGGCCATTGTGGGCGAAATGCCACTGTGACGTATAAGACACAAGGTTTAATATTAACAGTCATTTTTTACTGTTCCATATAAATTTTAACTCTAGCAGGTCTTTCTTGTCTGGTTGTGCGTGCGACCAGTTAAGTTTTTTTTTTTTTACAATAACACAACCTACCCCCATTGTAAGATAACCCCCATGTTCTAATATTATAAACTATGTATATTGTTAGTAATGCTCTTGGCATGTAGATATCATATTTCATAGTTTATTTACTTTGAAATAAAAAGATCCCATGGAAACATATTTTGTGGGATGTTTGTTTAGATTACTTGTTCTGAATATCAAAAATGTATAGTCTAGTTTTTGAGGGAATCTATTTCGCCTACAGTGGTGGCTTTTTATGAGCCATCAATGTAGATGGAGTAAGACTGTCCAATAACTCAATGAGTAGTAGTGACTGAAACTATGGTGCAGTGCAGTATATTTTTTTTATTGATTCAAATGCATTATTGACATGTTTGCTACTACAGAGTTTGTTTGCCTGCTCAAGCAGTGAACTCATCCTCATCATTATGTCCAGCCAAGGATTTCCATGTTTATGTGGAAAATATACAGCATTTGACAATAGTTTCAGTGTCTTGCATGTTGCTAACCCTACAAAAATCTTCATACCTTTTATGAAGAATTTCCCCATGTTTCACCTACAGTTTTAGGGTCTTTGCAGTCAACAGTATGATTTCAATATACATACATATTAACTGTTAATGCTTGTACAGCTGTATATTTTATTTTAATACAGTAAAATCAAGTGCTTTATAATTCTGGGCAAAATAAAAATTAAAGCAATGTAAAAAATTATCACCAGTAATAATTAGTTACAAAAATAATTTGCTATTCTGTGCATTAGTTTATATTTTCATCATCTCATATCCACAAAAAAATCTAACCTTAGAGATAATAAAATAAATATCCTGGAACACTCCTCACACACGGTCATCTGATCCCAAACTAAGCAGAGCTTGTACTATGGGAACCAGATAACTGATATAATACATATACTACTTTTTGTTTGTAAATACTTAATATACATAATTACACCCAGACACAGGACATACAGACATGTCCATATTTTATTCTTACATAATTAATCTCAAAATAAGGCGTGTTATCTGAAATGCCGCCAAATTCAAATCCTCTATTACCTTATGATGAGTACTAAAGATGGTGAGATCTAATAGGCCCGTTTTGACTGCAAATGTAAATCAATGTGTCAAAAAGAGACAAACATAGTGCGTCAAGAAGAGACACCTTCTTGTCAAAACGTTCCTCTTAGATCTCGACAACTTTATATAGGTCACTGTGTTCTTGGAAATGGTATAGGTACTTGAGAATAACTGTGAATAACATGGTAACAACTTTCTATACAAATAAAATCAAATCAAAAAGTCATTTATTCAGTTTATGCCCTGATAAAAGGCACTTATGAACAGTACAGTTGAATCTAACACCGGTCCGGAATACATTTAAACTGAGAAGACTCAGGAGACTCCGGCAAGAAAATCATAAGAATAATTTACGCCTATGTACAGTTCAATATAATATTTCCTTTACACAGTTGCGCCCAATTATATTTATAAAAGCGGTACAGTAGTACCCAACTAATATGGCATACCGATGTGCCTGCGCAGAAGATACATTTTCAAAGCGCGGGAAACCGCTATTGGTTGGCAGCTGCCGCCATGTTAGCACGCGCCGTGCGGAGGGGCGTGACTTGCGAGTGAGACGGAACTAACAGCTGCAGTGTATTATGAACCTTATAGTAGTGATCTAAGGTTGATTGTAAGTTAAGCATTCTTTCGTTAATCTTCGGGGCCATACTTTCTTTTCTGTGCGAACGAAGATTCACGACGCGCCATATAAGTTGGGTACTACTGTGCTTTATAATGCCCCATCACCATATTCATCTATCCAAGTCGAGCATGGTGAGACAAGGAGAGGTACCTTCACAGTAGCGGATCCGGAGGAAGGGGCTAAGGGGCAAACCGAAATTCTGGATCCGCCAGTGCTCCCCTCATGTAATTAGTGCTATCATTGTAGCTATAGTAGTTGCTGTCGGAATTCGTTTTAGCATTGGTAATATTTGTTTTTTTTTACCATGTTAGTGATGTTGTGGCCGAAGGTGGTAACCACAATAGAAGGAACTGGCTTTCAAGTCAGACTTTTAACTTGAGTATATATATTGAGACGAATATGTGATAGTGCTTTCTTGCGAATGGCTTCCCTTAGCACCCCCCCCCCCCAAGCAACTGGTAGACTTTCCATTTATAATATTAGTAGTGGGCACTCACTTGTCAGTGCGATTAGAATGTAAAAATATTATGTAATAAATCTAAGTTTGTTTTGAAAAGAGTAATTGCTGAGTTTATTTCCGGCTCTTCTCAGTAAATGCAACCTTCCGAATCAGTATTAGACTATTAGAGTCAGACTATTCATGAGAACTGCGAAGGTCTATTTTAAATAAATGATTTTGAATCTTGAAGTTGAATGTCTCCATTTATTCCTTAGGTTGACTTGTAACATCAATAAAAACTATTTTTACAAGCTTCTATTTGACTTGCCATGTGTAGTGTATGTATGTTTGTTCGGTTGGAATCTTGCAAGTCGAATTTCACCCACTTCCAGTGGTCGGATTGACTTGATATTCGGTATACATAAGTATATTGGAAGGCAATGCAAGTACAGTCAACAAAAAGTACAGTCACCAAAATAAGCTTGTATTAGAAATGATTTTTTTAACAAAAACTTATTTAAATTAATCTTTTATGTTTTAATAAAGATAAGTTATTCAAATGTGTTTTATTTATGTACCTATACATTAACATTTAACATGTATCCCTCCAATTAATCCTTCATGCCATGGCTACCAACTACACTGGGTGGAACAAAAGTTACTAATAACAATGTTGCCAACAGTGCGTGGATTGAGGACGTCAACATCAAGCCCTACCATGAGTACAAGGAGCAGCTGATCAAGTCTTGCAAGACTGCCGCGTTCAAGGAAGCTGTTAACCAGATCGAGGATTACATCGAACATCCCGAGGTTAGTTTGGATCTTATTCCTGTATTGTTTAGGTTGACTTTGACTAGGTATACACCTCCAATAAAGCATAATGTAAACAGTCATAGTTCTTAGTACAGTATGAGGCACGAGTCTTGAGCACAAATTGACACCTGCGCAGTAGTTAATGTTTCGGTCAGTTGGCGGAATGAAGAAGTGGGGAGCGCCGAGCTGCACACGATTGGTTCGTCAGTCGATGCTCGTCGTCTATTGGATTCTTGCATGTCATTTGGCTACAGTGAGTACATGCGCGAGCTTACCCCCACTACTGCCTATCTGTACTCACGACTCGTGCCTTATACTGTACCTTCTCAGGTGAAGCTGTTTAGTCAGCAATACATGAGTACTTCCCGAGTCAAATTGCTCGTAGAACTAATAAACGCTACTGGCCCTGATTCTGTTGTTCACAACTAAACTAATTTTAATGTCACTATGTCTCTTTCTAACAAAGAAGATAAGAAAAGGATGTAAGAAATTTAGTCCTGTCAAATTAGTCCAATGCTTGTTTTCAATATAATTTTAGTCGCCATCTATCGCGGTTACGCCTAAATACACGCAAAATAACAAGGCAAGGATTAATTTGACAACTTAAAATATGTTCTATCCTTTTTCAATAATGTTCGTAGGAAAGAGATGAGATGTGACTAAAATTAGTTTAGTGCGATTTACAACAGAATCGGCACCACTGTCTACCTCTTTTGAAACGTATGTATGTTTCCAAGGTTAATATATATTTTTGTTGTTGTGTTTATTCAAAACAACAGATACAAACTTATTAAAATCAGAGTTTATTAGGAGATTAAGATATGTAGATACTTATGCATCGAAGAATAACGCACGTTCGGTATGGGGACCTAAATCCATAATTTGACCGCAGCGATTTAAACATGAGCGCCGGCAGGATTATTTTCAGAGGGGTGCATCTCCATTTACACATACTAATAACGAATAAAATATAATTAACACATTGAATTATTACGCTTAGAAGCGAAGTATCGAACAAAAATCCTCGCGACTCGTAGGCCACTTGACAACCAATGTGTGCGTGAGTACCATATAATTACACTCGCTGACACGCACACAAGCGCACGAGTAATGTTGCAAGCTAAACGAAATTTTTCGGTAAAATTAACCTTCCGATACTAGTGAATGAAATTGGAAGTAAGTATTCATAAAATTAATTTAATAGTTTAAAATGTTCTGCGTCTTAGATAATTTATTATAGATACAGGCCTGTTATTTATTTATTACTAGTTTAATGGTAATTTCATAGTAGGTACTTATGTTGGGTATTTTAACATAGTAAATCAAGACAATGTGCAAAGCTATGAACGATCGTACAATTTGTAGTAGGTATTGTTGGTAATGATAGGTTTCATATATGATAGGTTGTATAGAAAAAGAAGATTAAGAAGTATGTAGGTATTTAATTATAATTATCGTATAAAAGACATAAGCTATACATTCTTATAATATCTAACTGATTCTATACTAATATAATATTAATATTTATAATACAACAAACCGGAAGAGTTTTTTGTTTGTTTGTTCAAACGGGTCAATCTCTGTAAAAAAACTACTACTGTGTAAAACTACCAGTCTGATTCGAAATTATTTCACTAATATGAAGCTTCATTATCCCGAGTATTATAGGCTACTTATCCCAAGAACGCGGGTGAAACCGCGGGGGACAGCTAGACAGTTATAATAGCTATAAGTAAAAGAAACAACTTATCGGACTCAATTACTTACTCTACTTCTTACTCTAACAAAATCAGTATCAATTACGTAAAACCACACAAATTCGCACACAAACAGCTGGCAACACTTTGCTCGAAATCTGACTGAAGTATTTTTATTTTTGAATTTTGTTATTTTACATGAATTACGCAATAAAATTAGTGGCTTATCTGTGGAATATTACAACAGAATTCTAATATTTCTTCCCTGATGAATTATGACACAATTTTACTGCACAAACCGTCATATTTATTATTTTTCTGAGAGCTCCAGTCACTAAAACGCCAGTCAGTACACTGACAGCGCGGCGGTCATTTGGAGCCATTATGGCTCCAATTGAATGGATTATGTTTCGCGCGTGTACTTTGTTTCTATGTGTAATAATTCAATGAATTAACAACTGTGCGTTTTGATAATAGGTAGGTATCATAAAATATTTCATATCAATTAAAGTTAAATTCAAATCGCGCGGGTATTTAAATATGCGTCTCTGAAACGCATTTTTGCTGGGTATCCCTTGTGTCACAGGCAGAAAGTAGAGGGGGACATAGAGTACAATGGAGCGGTGGTGAAAAAATTTGGACAACAATCTAGACTTTTTATTCAGTGATATTAATATTTTTTTTTATTTCTTAATCTTTTTCTGTAAATTTTCTTTAATGCCAGTGGGGTGCAGCAAGCGCACCCCCACCCCCTTGGACCCCCTTCCGACGCCAATGGATGTAAATGCACATAGTTTCGAAGGCCGCGTAATTCAATTTTACATAGGTACGCTTCGCTTTTGTCGGACCGGGTGTCACACGATACCTCACTAGTTTTAATTATATGGAGTAAAAGTTCGTGATAATGTCACACTTTCACTGTTAGCTTTTGTATTGCTATTACAATCATGTGGTGTAACAATACAATGTTAATAATATATCAGTTATCTGATTTAGATCAGATGGTCGTATACGAAGAAATGTTCGGGGAAACACTAGCAACGCCCACTGGTTTTATCCTCTTTAAAATGTTAATTAATAAAATTTATCAATACAGGGTTATCTATCGCAAAAAGACTTTTGCATATTGGACTGGTAGTTCCTGAGAAGAGCTCGTTAAAAAACTCTTACAGCCTAATAAATAATTTCAATAATAAGATGTGAAGCTCACTTACATTAAAAGGTCTTCTATATTCTTCGGACGCTAACAATATAACAGCGCTAGTCTTCAGTTCAAGTCATCAGTTACAGTACCTACTGATCATTAGTGGATAAGCATCCTCAATTACTTAATTTAGGCGATGATATCTCAATTGGTAATGACGTGGCAGTCACGACTTGTGGACTGGCATACAATAAGCATTCGGTAAAAGAAACCGAAGAACAGAGGCAGGATTAATATTTAATTGGCATGCTACCGCAACGCAAGTGGAGAATTGCCAAGCCAGCTACCGGTTTCGGCAGTTTGGACAGTCGGTACCCCAGTGTGATACTACTTTCATCACATCGGATTCATCACATCACCGTAAAGGTAGCATTCGGCCCCTAGCGACCGCGACGCGCGACTGCGAGCATTCAACAACGCGACCATGTTCGCCTGTCACGGGGCGACCCCTAGCTTTCTGATGTCAGCGACGGCGACATCGCAACTATTCCCGCAGTATTGTATGGGTGACGATTGTGTTCTATTGCAGTACGAAATAAATTAATTTTGTTTTTATTCACTAATTCTATCACCTTCTTGTCCTCTTTCGGTGAAAACGCCGCCATTTTGATGTGGTTCTCGCCTGCATCGCGTGACGGCACTGCCTCCGATGCGACCGGGTCGCGGTCGCCCCGCCGCTCTCTAGCCACGCCCACCGGTCGCGCGACGCGGTCGCCGGATTTATTTAGTACTCCATATAAATTCATACTAAGCAGTGGGTCTCGCGGTCGCTATGAACCGATTGCTACCTTTAGATTCTAACCAATAAACCCCCCCACACCAAACCCCCCCCTCCCCATTGTCTCGCCAGCTTCTCTAAATAATGAGTCCCTTGTCCAGAAATTCGGTGACCTCGACGACCATACTCGCAACACCGAGGAAGACTTCGACAAGTTGAAGGATGTGATGGACGAAGACAGTCAAGAAGAGACTCCGAAAGAGGATGATGATGAGCCTGGGACTTCGCCTGAGGTCAAGAAAAAGAGTTCCACACCTAAGGTAATTAAAAATGGTACTAGGGTCTCATGACTTTAAGGTGTTGGCGCTTTTGGACTGGCGATCTTCGACTCTGCGTTTTTTTTTACAGACGTACGTTCTAATGTGGACAGGGCCTTACTGAAATTGTCACTTGAGTGTGTTATAATTATTCTGGCCCTGTAGTTTTCAAGTAAATAATCGTAGTTTTACTTTGAAAACCATTGTTTCTATTTGTATTGTTTGGTTTGTTAAAAAATACTGAAGTAAAATGTACCACCATATAACGCTCTCAATATTTATAGATACGTTTGGGCATTTCAAAGGTGAAGCCTATAAAACGCTCGTCGTCCGCCGGACTCAAGTCGGCTCCGAGAAAGAAGAGCAAGATCAGCCTGTCTCGCTCTTACACTGACACCGACATGGCCAATGAGAAGCCTTCGATGCTGAACCACTCCTTCTCCAAGAAGTCCAGCTTGTTGCATCGCCCCTCCAATATAGTAAGACCTGTAAGTATTCTTTGATATTAAAGTTTTTCTTGTGTGAAGTATTTTATTTAAGGATTTATTTCTACTATTTTAGAGACGTGCCCTGTCAGCTACATCTTACTATCCTAATAGATATATTAAATGCGAAAGTGAGTTTGTTTGTTTGTTATGCCTTCACGCCATAGAAGTAGCAAAAGCAAATCAATAACTGTCTCCGTCATACTCAAAGGCTTAACCGCGCGCGAGAGAGACGGACATAATGTTCATGATGCATTGCGACGTCACGCTGCGAGCTTATTTACAGACTACACAATCGCAACGTGCTGAATTTGCCAGCTTTAGTCAACCTCTCTTGTTCAACAAAATTATGCCCAAAACCTACATGACTAACAATCCCCCATTATATCCCTAGGAAACTCCCCCATTGGACCTAGAGAACGTGTCAGAAACCCTTCTGGAGAAGAACATCAAGGCGAGCCAGATGAAGTTCGGGTTCCTCGGGCTCGGCATCATGGGCAGCGGGATCGTGAAGAACCTCCTCAACTCCGGGCACAAAGTGATCGTCTGGAACAGAACTGACGCCAAGGTAAGTGGCCTCACTTAGCTAGGGACCAATCACGATAACGTATATGACCAATATCATTTTTGAAACTTTGATTTAGGTTAGGGATCATAGTTTGATTTGGATAGGGTTGCCATTCGTCCGGGTTTCCCAGGATTTGTCCTAGTTTAGAGGGCGTCCGGAGAGCGTCCGGGCGGGGTTAAAGTTTTCAAGTCGCAACAATCAAAACTATTTATAATTTTAATGGTTTATTTAAAAAAAGCGGGGCTTTCACGCTTCTTGTCCTGGTTGCCAGATTTTAGAGATGGCAACCCTAGATTTGGAGTCCGTTTTCTAAAATGATATGCCTGGCGCGATTCAGTTTGATAGCCGTTTAGATGTTGTCCAATCACGTGAGGTTTTAAGGCTAAATTTTTACACTTTTCCTCCCCCCCGGTTAAGTTTCAACACTAAACTACGTTCTAATTTTTAATAAAAACTTAATCTAAGAAGATGACGTTTCTGTTCAACTGTTTAGTGGACTGTTTACTTAAGGTTCAAAATATGTCGATGGTGCGGATCCGGACCGCGGTCCACCATTTTGTGACCCCTGATTTAGGTGATGAATCCAAGTATAATGTGTACTTGAGACCCAGTTTCTTCTAGGGTTTTTTGCTCACCACCTTCGGTGACATCATCACTTGTTATGACGAGAGGATCATTGAAATAAGGTTATTTTTAAATTTCACTTCTTTTGTTAGAGCGTTTAGTCGGCTCTCCAGCATTCAAAGTAAAAATAAACCATATTTCAGTAAAGTCTATTTTTTTTTCCTAGCCGGTCTATGTGAATTGACCCTTGGTCTCTGAAACGGCTTGAGGTATACATTTATATTTCTACAAGTAAAAAAAAATTTTCTAATTTTTTACTTTTGGAACATACTTGTAAATCAGTAGCCTTAGCACGAATCACTTTCGTATCGCCTTCGTAGCGTCATCGTATCGAGTAGATGTCATTTTTGACAGAAGTTCTATCGTCTACTCGAAACCTAGCTTGCGAGCTACGTTAAATTCGTCTAGAAATTTTGAAACATACATTTTTGATTTTATTGGTACACAATATTAAAATATTTATTTTCAATAACATAAACTAAATGAAATAATCAGCTTATCTTATATTATTAGCTAACGATATAAGGTATTACATCATCATTCCCATGTAAATGTTTTCTTTTTCACCATTGAAATGTGATGAATGTGGAAATATTTTTGAACGTACAGCAAAGAGTTCACGTGTTTAAAGGTTTGAATTTAGAACATAACAGGCGAAGAGGATGAGTCTTGTGACTCCGTTAGAAATAAACTCGACGATTTTCATTTCTAGATTTGTGTTTTAGCAGTTTTAGGGGATTTCATATAAAGAGTGGCTCAACTTGAACTATTGACATCCCCTAACATTTATACACTTATTATAATTACGTATATATAGGATGTTTCAGAATCAATGGGTTAATTATGGCCTAAAAAATATTTTTTTCGGATAGTAGTCAAACAATACATGAGGCTCCCCAATTGAATGTGTTTTAGTTAAAACTAACTTAAATACTATATTAAATGTAGAATAAAATAAAATAAAATAATTTTAACTAAATGATTCACCATATTTAGTTATAAGATTATAAATAAAGAAATACAACTAAAAATCTTAATACTTAAAAAAATAATACATTCAAAACATTCCAAATACCTACCTAAGATGCGAGGTGTTCACGTAACGCTCTCACTGAAAAAATCACGGTGACAAAGTCTACGTTAGCTGGCTTGCGAGTAGACGATACCATACGTCAGAATTAGTTCCAATTTCAAATTATATACCAAACCACGTTTACGTAGTGTGACATGAGGTTAACGTAGTTGTTCGTGCTACCGATTTGAACGTTTGACAGCATTCGAATGACACATTCCCATACAAATTTGAGTTAACTCTCTCGATACGAATACGTTACGCTTGCGATAGATTTTCGTGCTAAGGCCTCAGATCGTGTAGTATTACGACACAGACTTATAATTGCGTCCACATATTATACTGGGTGAAGACTTCGAGATGGCATATTTTCGAAACCTATGTTGGGTTAGTCATGCTGAACAACTTTTACTATGGGACAAATGGTGAATTCCCAAAAAAAAATTTTAACTCTTCATAGTACACCTTTCTCGATCATGCAATGGATCATGTATGAATGAATGAATTTTCATATTTACAATGAAATGACCATTGTCTGTCTCTGCTCACTACGCTTCATTATTTTACCGTGGATAATGGCACAATTTGGCATTTTATGTTTTATATTTAACTAAAAGCTCAATTTAAACAATTGAATTTGGAACCTGTACTTTTGACGTAATGTTTATTTTCGAGTAACACAAACTATTATTGAGACTTATGGTTTGGTTCTCGTTCTATAAATACAGGCCTAAATATGTGCTTGTGACATATTTTATAAAGTAGAACGCAAGCATTCGCAAAATAAAAGACATGTAATACAAAACCCTCCCATCCCAGGTCGCTAGTCCTGCCCGCACTTCGTTTTTTAATTAACGTGTGCCAATTTTTTCTCTTGATTGGCTTCGTCTTTGACGCACTGGACGAGTAATCAATTGGCTTTCTAATGTTATTATTGTCATGCAGTTAGAGACCCGTTTGTGACAAAAGTGTAGCCAGGCTGAGATGTTGGCTTTGCTGTTTCAATAAACAACTGATATAGGAATAACAGCTTGTTTATGAAACGAAAGGTAGAAAAGTAATGGCTTATATAAAGAAGTAATAATATAATTATTTATTAATGTTTTTGTATACTATACAGGGATCAAATATACAGAGTGTTGTTTTGGTTGGCGACAAGCGACCCAGGAGCGGTAGTACAAAATATATATTCCCCAAAAATGGACTTAATTCCATTAAATACTGTAAATATGTTGAGAAATACCTTATTCAATTTGAAATAAAATTACCGCAAAGTATGGTTACTAGGCACGTGCACAGACTAGAGCTAGGCGCAAGCCGCCATCGCCCCACCCCTTTACTCCCTCGTACTCCCGTTGAGTATTATGTCTACACTTTAGCTTATTACATGATTTTCAAAATTTAAATTTTTTTATTTTTATTATTAAAAAAAAAAAAAGTATTTTTTTTATATTTTTTTTAGCACCAGTATCATTTGTATTATCGACCCTGAGTCGCTCGTCGCTGACCAAAACAACGACCTGTATAATGATTCGTTCGACGCCTTTAACTCTTAAGATCACAAGAAATTTTGTTCTTTTCAAATAGGTTTAAAGGCTTGTAGACTTAGATACTCAGGTAAATTAAAAAAGTCCCATGATATACTATTAATAAAATAAATACGAAATTTGAATGTATGGATTTGGTACATAGACAGCCCGGAAATATGTTAGATTCCTCGGCTAAAAATGCTGGGTAGGCAAAGAGAGTAGCTAGTTATATTATTAGTTTTTCCCCCAGTATGTTACATTAGATTAGCATACTTACCACCTACGGCCTCAAATCAAAATCAAAAAGTCATTTATTCAGTTTAGGCCCTAGTAAGGCACTTATGAACGTTAAATTGGTACATACAGTTGAATTTACCACCGGTTCGGAATACACTTAAACTGAGAAGACTCCGGCAAGAAACTCAGCAAGGTTTTTTTTTTTTGTGGAAGATCTTTTAATATTACAGCTTTTTTTCCAAATACTTATACAATATTACATTATTATTTTATGCTTATTCGTACAATTGTCACTTAGCCAGGGGGATGCAAGTGCAGAGAGAAGCTACTACAACCATGTATTCTTGTCTTCCACGTAATGAGCCACCTTATAGTAGGCTTTGTCAATTCTCTCTCACGTTTTGGTACTACTGAGTTATCAATGACCATAGAACAGAGTTTCTCTAAAGTCTGTATGTCGTCAGCCTGTGGTATTGCAGCTGAAATCAAAATTTTCTCCTAATTTGAGATTATTAAAATAAAAATAAAACATATTTTATTTCTCCACTATTTCGTATTATTCTTCGTAAAGGGGTACGCACTCTTCTAGAAAAAAATCATAGGGTACTTATAAGGTTGAGAAACCCTACCATATAGGGATTAACCCCTTACTCATAAAACGTTATTTAACTAATATACTGTTTAAATGGACACGTAAATAACGTATTATTAGTATATATTAGTTAAAAAGAGCTTTATGAGTAAGGGGGCAAGGCCATAAACACACACCACAGGCCCCAATGCGAACTTTACATAACTTCTGCATGCACCATGATTTCCTTCATCGATTTTTTCAGTGGAAAAAGTAATCCTTACATTATCAAATCAGACGTCAGGGTTTCGGAACTAAAGCTTGATGGTTGTAGGTTCGACCAAGTTTTTTAAATCTGAATTAAGTTTAGACGAAAGTGTCCAATTTAGGCGAAATATTTGGGCTTCACTTAGCACATTACCGCCGCCGTTTTGCTGTATTGTCGTGTTTTTGTATTCCTATTCCTAACTAAATAACAAACACTGAAAATGTGGTGTAAATATTCTTTAAAATAAAAAATTAACATAAAAGTTAATTTGCCAATTAAGAATTTAACAAACATCGATTAGTTAAGAGTAGAAAAATAAAGATACGCAACAATTTGCACCTACCTAATTTCCCATCTGGTGTATATTTTCTTAGTAAGAACGCATGTAGACTGTAAATAACGCTGACTGACATCATGGCGCCGGTGTGCTTTCGTATCATCTTTCACTACATAATCACTGACCAAGCAAATATCGCCTATAATGTCCCGTAAATTAGATTAAGGATGGCTTATTGGTAGGTTTATTGTTAATGTTTTGTTGCAATTTGTTTGTAAAAGTAATTATAATAACTATTATGTGATGTTAAGCGTTTTTAGTAATTGCTTAAAAAATATTAATGCCATCATCACAGAATCGAATTTCATACAACCATTATTCATAACCTTTTTATTATCTGAAAAACATGCCTCACACCTCTGAAAGCACTCGTCAGCATCATTCTGCAAAATCATAATCTGAAAAGACTTTATGCATCTTTGAACAATTTTGAAGTCAAAAAGACAATTGAGCGTTGTCCCGTCAAATAGCCAATAGGACCTTTTTGTTGTTGCTTTATAACTGACTAGCTTCTGCTCGCGGCTTCGCCCGCTTGGCCTACATACAGTAAACAAATGACATTTTTCTACAACAATAAAATAAAACAACTTCATCCCGCTTCGAGGGTAGAATTATTAAAAACGCTGAGACACGTATAAATTAATTTTCAATATTCGGCCTAAAAACAAAATTTTAAGATCCTAACTTAGGAACTGACGGACTTTCATACAACATTTCATCCCCTATTTTACCCCCTTAGAGGTGGAATTTCGAAAGACCCTTTGTTAGTGGATACCTACTCTTCACAAAGAATACACCCTCCAAATGTCATGTCTCTAGGAACAGTGGTTTAGGCTGTTCGTTGATATATCAGTCAGTCAGTCAGGACTTTGAATTTTATATATATAGATAGGTAAGTAGCTAAAAATATATCTAAATGCCTTTTGAACTTGCAGTTACTATTTAAATATGTAAACATTAATTTAATTTAGATGAGAATTTATGCAACCTTATCATCGTTAACCAAATCGAAAGCAGTGATCAGTATTAAAATAAATTCCATATCTTTATAATAAAAATAATTGGACTGTTTAAAAAAAAACTTAAACCGACTTCAAAGTATACTAAGAAGTAATCAAATCCTGACCTGATGACAATGGGACCAAACGGGAAGTATACCCTTTCAAATAAAAAAAAAATACAAATCGGTTAATAAATGACGGAGTAATGAGGTAACAAACATAAAAAAACAAACATTCGAATTGAGAACCTCCTCCTTTTTTTGAAGTCGGTTAAAACACTATTCGCGTAAATTAGAAAGATATGGATAGCTCCTAATTGGACACCACATGAAATAAATAACAGATAATGGCCCTGATTCTGTTGTTCACAACTAAACTAATTTTAATGTCACTATGTCTCTTTCTAATAAAGAACATTAGAAAAGGATGTAAGAAATTTAGTCCTGTCAAATTAGTCCAATGCTTGTTTTCAATATAAATTTAGTCGCCATCTATCGCGGTCACGCCTAAATACACGCAAAATAAGACGGCAAAGATTAATTTGACAACTTAAAATATGTTCTATCCTTTTTCAATCATGTTAGTAAGAAAGAGATGAGATGTGACTAAAATTAGTTTAGTGCGATTTACAACAGAATCGGCACCATTATATTGATAGTGCCACAATGGGGTGGCCAGTTCGTTTAAAAAAAAAGTTGATAAGTCTTTTAAAAGTTTTGTAACAAAACTTTAAAGATCACTATTAGTGATCTTTACTAGGCAGGCAAACTTTTACAAAACTTTTAAAAGACTTATCGACTTTTTTTTTAAACGAACTGCATATGTTTATTACAGGCAAAAATTATGTATGGTATCTCATGGTCAAGTCTCTTTCAATCATATTCAATGTATTTAATAATTAAATCAATATTTACATGTGTTTATTTACCAGTCGATTTCGAAAAATTCATTCACTAATAAGAAGCTACATAGTGTTATAGAAACCATGTTATAAAACCCCCGAGTGTTATAGAAACTTTTTATCCCGGCAACACGAGTGAAACCGCAGGGACAGCTAGTATGTAGATAATTAGATTCAAGTTAGCTTTGTTTTTTTTTTAAATTATACATATCTCGGGATTCTGTGTATTATTACAATAATCGTTCATCTTTACTAAGAATCAAACAATTTAGGGTGACTTGCAGCTAATTAACTTATTTACTGGTATAATTATTTCATAAATAAACGTTATAAAAAAAAGAAGAAAGTGTTTTATTTTGTAGAGTTATTAATGTCGCAGTCATTTGAGAAAATTGATTGATATCTGATTTTATTTTGAAATAATAAGTTAAACGTTTACGTTATCTTTGAAAAAGTTACTGTATTATTTTGACACTATTTTTTCTCGTTTAAATTTGTAAAATGTATACATATGGTGTTTTGTTTGATGAATTGAACACATATTATCTACAAAAAGTTATTCCAAGCTATCTCAAGTATATATTTGACAGGATTATTTCCAATATAACATAAAGTTTCCAAAAAACCTAATTAAATAAAAATAAATCATCACCTATTCTTTGTTCATTATAAGAATTTTAAATTAAAAAAATATATAAGAATTTTTGACTAAAAATGCCAAAAAACTGTAAACCTTATTGCTATACAATTGTATGAATGGAAAAAAGCTAAATATTTATATTTAAATTGGTCAAATGTCAAATAATAGGCACATGTATAAGAGACTGATTTTCACAAGTGACTACAACATTTATATCAGTGTTTAAATAAGAATAATTAGGTAGATTTGTTAACTTTCATAAATAATAAAATTTACCTATAGTGTGATGTGATAATCATACTTACCTACTCCATAGAGCCAAGATAACACTTTGTGTTGACTTTTCTCACAACGTGGTATAATAGTTAACGTTTTACACACCATGTGGAAAGTAAATAATACTATGTGAGTACATTGAAAAATAATTTATTCTCCATGATTAGCTGTTTTACTCTCGTTATATATTTAGAAATCTTCAACAATATTTGTATATTTTATATTAAGAAACGTTACAATAATCATTGCTGGATTGTAGTATTTGGCATATCACTGCAAGACTCATAATTATATACATTCTGTACGACAGTCACAAAATATATATTTATAAATAAATCTATTACGACACATTTAATTTTTATAAGATGCGTGTTTATAAGACAGACACCGGAGTGTGGAAGTGAGTGTGTGTATGAGAATGGACAGCTGCCGCCGTCGGTCCAGGAGAGGGAAGACCGCGGCGGGAGACCGTAGGAAAGATACACCAACGTACAATTACCTCGCAACAATTACAACAAAGACAGTAACAACTTCCTTATACCTCACTTTAGTCTACGATTTAAGTCGAACAAATATAAAATGCGTAATGCTCTAAGAGTTTACCCTAAAAATACATCAAAATGGAAAATGATTGAAACAAACATACGTCATTTATTTACATGTTGTAATACCCACATAATGCTTAATTTAACCGGTTCGTCTGATCAACGATCGAAGCACGAACGGATCGTTACAGTATACTCCTTACAATCTACCACTAGAGACATTACGAAACATAATTGTAGCTAAACGTATGTAAATTCAAATCTAGTCTATCACAGCTTACTTAGAAGTACAAGCGGCATCCGTCGCGGCCGGTCGTGCGAAGCGTCCGAGAGCCGGCCGCGCGCGTCGGCACCGCCCCGTTCACACTTAACTACTTAAGGATAATTTATTGACATTTTGGAGACATCGGGCAAGATATGTTCCGCGAACACTTGGAATCATACGTAGGAGGGCTCGGGATCGCCGGCGGCGGCGCCTGTGCCTGTCCCCGTCCCGCTGTAGTGACAGAGTGTGATGTCGGGCGGGCGTTGTCGCGCGAGACTCCGGCCGGACACGGCGTATATCTTGAAGACGCGCGTGAGGAGCCTGTACTACAAGGGCGTGTTCTCGCACAGGTGCACGCACTCGCCGCACACGAGCTGGCCGGCCGCGTGCCGCACCTGGCACTCCGGCTTGGTCAGCTCCACGGCCAGAAGCACGCGCGCCTGCTCGTGTAGCGCCTGTCTCTCTCGCTCCCTCTCCCTCTCCCGCTCGCGCCCCCGCTCGTGCCCCCGCTCCACCTCCACCTCGACCTCCACGTCCACCTCGCCGCTCAACTCCGGCGAACTGACACTCGCGGGTAGATGATACCTTCTACGGTTACGTTCGTGGATCACTTGTACGCGACCTAACAACGGCTCACTAGACGGTTTCGCGTCGACGCACTCTTTGTATTTAGTCTGTCGCGGCGGTGCGTGCGCGGACGCGGGCATGGGCATGGGCATCGGCATCGACATGCCCGCCTTGGAGGTGGTCGGCGAGGGGGAGGGGGGCGGCGAGTGGTACTCGGCGGTGGGCGGCGGCGCCAACTGCAGCGGCTTGATCATCGCGAGCAGCCGCGGCGGGCCGCGCTCGATCATGTTGATGTGGATGCCCTCCGGGATGGTGACGGGCGAGTTCCTCCGCGAGTTGAGCGACCTCTCGGTGGGGGTGTAGTATATGGAGATTTTGCTCTCGTCGTCGGCGATGGGGTTGGGCAGGTGCGCGAGCATCTCGATCTTGGACTTGAGGTACATGTCGATCACCTCCACGTCGGGGTCGAAGGCCATGGAGTCGCTGCGGCCGCACGACCCGCTGCGGCAGTTCTCGAAGTAGAGACTCGGCAGGTTCTCGAGCACCTTGTTCAGCGTCTGCTGCTGATACTTATAGGACTCGCGCAGCCGCAGTATCTGATGTGCGCTGAACTTTCTTATTTTATTTCTTTGGAATACGTAGTTCTCTCGCACCCAGTTGAGCTGGCACGTCGAGTATTCTCTGACGCGTTTCACCTGCGTAAACAATTTATTGTTATTAATACACGTTTATCACGTTGATACCGGCTGAGAAATAACTTTATTTTGTACCTACGCAAAATTGTTATTCATAGATATACCTACTGTTGTTTTTATAATTTTTAAAGATGTTAACAGTGTACAGTATATATTATGTAAAATGTTATATACCTGATCAGTATATTGGTCCTTCATAGCGGTCAAGTGATTGGTTCCTATGTCTCTTATGTTGCGTAAATGACTCGCTTGTGTCGAGTAACTGTTCTGTATCCAATCCATTTGCTGTGTACAGTTTTCTTTGATACGATGCACCTGTGAATGAGTAACGGTTTTAGTATAAACATTATAGACTCGATAGTAAATACTGTGTCGTTTATTATGGTGGTTGCGTACCTGAACCGCATAGTTCTCTCTTAGTTTCTCGAGTTGTTGCCGCTTGTAGGACTCGATGTTGTCGAGCATGCTGTAGATCTGGCGCGAGCGCGGCGTGGCGTTCACGCAGGTGCAGCAGCTGCAGCAAGTCTCCATCAAATGGAACCTGCAAATAATAACGCATATTTGTGTCCCACATTATCTGGAGATAAAACAAACAAACGTTTCAGTGTCCCGCAGCGTTTATTACTTCATAATCATTATATTGTACACTAACCTGAAAAATATGTAGCGCAAAGCTTGTACCAACAATGTAAGCCCTAAGAAACCTGCGGCGCATATAGCCCCGCATAACAAACTGTACATTTTTATTTCAAACATTGTCATGGGATCTATGTTTAGAATAACCTCCGCAGTAACATTAGCAGAAGGGTTCGATGCAAAGCATAAGTAAGTTCCGCAGTCTTCTCTATGTATATCTCCTATGTATAGTGAGCCGTCATCGAGCACTCTCACCCTCGATTGAGAGTTGTCTATGTAGTGATAAAACTGGTCGTGGGCTGTGCCGTGCTTGTGGAATATATCCTGTATCTGAGGCTCCGGGTTCCAGTGAAACACCATTCTAGTCGGCGTTATCCAAGTGATCGACGGGGCTGGGTTCCCCTCGAATTTGCACACCAATAATGCGTCTGCCTGCAATCTATATAAGGTCAATGGGCTTTGGCTCACCAGGACAGGTGGCTTGCAGTTTGTGTGGTTCAAAATTGTCAGCATGTCGTTTGGATAACTCAGTTTGCAGCTCAAATCAGATTTGATGATTTCCTTCCTATTTTCAGCCCAGTTGGCGAACCATTCCATGCGGCAGTCGCAAGCCCACGGGTTGTTGCTTATCTTGAGATATTCCAGCTTATCTAGCATCTTCAGTGATAGTGGTAAAACTGTTAAATCGTTAGAAGTAATATCCAAGTATATCAAAGATGGCGTATCTTGGAACACGAAGGTTTCTATTTCACGTAAACGTTCGTTATTTCTTATGTAAAGTCGCTGTAGATTATTTAAGCCTTTGAAATTAGTATTTTGTATAACTGCTATTTCAGTGCGTTCGAGGTAGAGAGTTTTCAGGTTTGCGTTATGTTGGAAGAGCGCCGAGGGCAGCGCCCTCAGCCTGCTGCCGCCCATATTCAACCACCTTAAGTTCTTCAGATTCTTAAAAGCATCCTGTGATATGTTTTGGAACAGATTGTAGCTCAGATTGAGTTCTCTCAACAGTTCGAAGTTGTCGAACATGGATTTGGGTATATAGTCTAATTTGTTGCTCGAGATGTCGAGCGTCTCCAATTCCTTCAGGTTGACTAGAGCGTTAGATGTTATTTTGACTAGGCTATTATTATTTAGGAACAGTGCTTTCAGTTGACGATTAGGACTAAAATAGTAATCTAAGAACGTGGCTATATCATTATACGATATATCTAAATACTGCAGCTTGCTCATCTGTCCGAAGACTTGGAATGGTATGACGCGGAGCCGGTTGTGGGACACATCTAGGACCTCTAGATTTTGTAAATCGGCGAACGTGTACCGCGGAAGGTCGTCGAGTTGGTTCCTCGATATGTTGAGGTGTTTGAGCCTCGTGAGTCGCGCGAACAGGCCGTAGTCGGTTCTTTTGATTTCGTTTCTACTCAAATCGATGTATTCCAATTGTTGTAGTCCATCGAATAGGTTTATATCGAGGGTGTTAACAGTAGAGTCGGTCCAGGTGATCTCTTGGAGTCGGTTGCCGTGGACGGCGAGTGCGGCCCGGGCGAGCGTGTCGCCGGCGGCGGCGGTGGCCGAGCACGCCAGCCGGGTGCCGTTGCATGAGCACGTCGAGGGACACTGCCCCGCTGCTGTGCAAATTATTGCCAGCGCCACTATTTTGTGCAGCCACTGCATTATATATCAACCCTCATAGTCTTATATACTGTAACAATACAAAAAGATACTATTATTTTATTGACTACTATTCATAGTCTTCTTGAATCTTTTAAATCTGCCTTCTGTTTTATTTTATTAGATGCCTAGTCTATTACTAGGCATTTTACCTAGTGTCCTTCTTATTTATAAACTAACTTCCGCCCCGCGGTTTCACCCACTTTCTCAGAATCAAAAGTACTCGTATGTTTTCTATAGATATTCTACTGTATTCCAGAGTTATGTGGTAACAAACATACATACAGACAAACTTCACATTATGGTTTATCCGATATCATAAACATTAACGTACTTGAAGCAAAAATTAAAACATCATCGTTCAAGTTAAATTCTATACAAAATCTATGGAATACGATTAGATTGTGTTCTATCTCATAATGTTTATTCAGCGTGTCTAATTGCAAGCGAAATATATGAATGGAACGGTTTGACCCACGTTTAATTTGGATTTTACATGCGAGATATTTTCCTCAATAAACGGGATATCTAATGCAATTTTTTTTTACAATTAACTCTTCAGTTTAATGATATTAGTACTATATAGGTAGCTGTCGCTCGTAGTTTCACCCACGGAGGTTAAAAATGTTTACAATAAAAAGTAGCCTACAATACTGGATAATGTAACTTCCTATAACTGAAAGATTTTTTCTAATCCGACCCCATTTCAACAAACAAAAAACTCTTCTGCTTTATTCGATAGAAGTATAGATAATATGTATTTATTGTAAACGACAGTGATGCCACCATCCGTTCCAATTTAAATAAATTAATAAGCAATTTAATTGTAATACAATTCCAATTACAAAATGGTTGCTATCAACAGTATCTGTACTACATTCCTATTGGCTTTTCGATTAAATTCTGTGCAGTTATCTTGCGTTAAAGTAAGTAATAGAACTGCTATAGTTGCTGAACTGCCTAGACCTAGTTATCGACGCTATCTGATCACACGTGTTTTTGTACTAGTATAATCGCCACAAATATTCCTTCTAGGCTTTGTGTGCTTACCACCTTCGGCCGCATCATCACTTACCATGGTGAGATTGCAGTCAAACACAGGCCTATAAACAATAAAAAAAAAAAAAAAAAAAAAAAAAATATAACAAACACAGCAAACCAGCTTCAATATAAATAAATTAGTCAGCACTCACGCTCACAGCTGGACTGTTTCACTCAATGGGAGCCTAATTTAATTGTAATTCATTCTACATTAGCGACTAAGACATCTTTACTTGAGTAGAGGAAACCTGGCAACAATACCGCTACATGTTAGGCACCTAAACCACAGCCAGCACAAACTATACTCCGATAACACGTTATTGACCTTTATCTGCACAATAAACACGATATTTACCTAATACTCGTCCACATTTTACTCCAACTTGCATAATCCACGTTATTTTATATTGACGACAGATGTGACCAGGCCAGCCATACTTTATTCCATTACATTCGCACATTCACCTGTATGACTCGCTAGCCATTTCACAATCACAAATTACACATTAACAAACATTAAAATAAAATTTTGCTGTACAAATTTCACACAAATAATAACGAATAAGCTCCGCGCTTGATAATGAAGTACACTGTCACTACGACGGGAGGCGACCACTGGAAAGAAGTAAATGGCGGCGCTGCGAGTTGCGCGCCGCGCGGTCCTTGTTCAGCTCGCGGCGGCGTCGTATGTCGCGCTCGCTCGCACGTTGCCCCAGTCAGCTGTGGGGTGCGGAGATTTCCGAGCGATGCCGAACGTAGGCGAAAGTGCTTTCGGAAGCGCGCCGTGTGTCCGAACACCGACGCATTCTTGCAAGTATTTCTTAGCTCAGAGGGGACAAGCGAAGTCTATTTCGTTTGGGGAGCCGTACTTATAATGGTAGACGATATTGTAAGGTGGGAAACGCAAACCTCTGTCTGGAATGAAAAAACCGCATTGTGTAATCGGTCTGTATTTAATATTTATGCACGGGATCTGATTTATTACGGCGATTGGGGCGATAAAGGCTTGATTTTGTAATATAAGTGCATTGTTCACATAGAAACGTAACCGGTACGCCCACATACTAAGATAAATTTGTTTACCTACTTACTTCGCATTTGTTTTACTTATTTTAGGTAATCGTGGGAAAGATTTTTCCGCTGAATCGCGGCAACGACGATAATACCCAATTAGGGCATGTAATATCGGAAGGTTTTTCAATTCCGATATTGATTTCCGATATTGGGTCTCAATATCGGAATTCCGATATTAATATCGGAATTAGAAATTTTTATTATAAATTGCACATATTCCTTATATACTGCACTAATTATCTATCTATGCTAATATTATAAAGTGGAAGAGATTTTTCGTTTGGTTAAACTGGATAATCTGTGGAACTACCGGTTGGATTATTAGTTTTTTTTTTTCACTTATAGGAAGCTACGTTATCCCCGAGTATTATAGGCTACTTTTGATCCCGGGAACGCAGGTGAAACCTCGTGGGACAACTAGTTCGTTATAAAGTTGGATAGAAAACATCTTCTGCTCAGTCAAGCACTCTTGTTAGAGGGGTCGCGATTGCAATAGATAGTGTATATGGTGGGTCTTCAACTCCAATGTTCTTCTTGACTAGGGTTACAGCTTTCGCAATGCTTTTCTATTTTATTGCGGTTTGTAGCGTTGCGAGTAGACCCTCCCACCCTGGACGGAATTCCGATGACAGCCTTTCGTTGACACTTCCTGAAAAATTTCAGGAAGCGTCTTCAGCAACACATCTCCAGTGCGTAAATTTTCCGGCGATCTTGTAGGCTTAAGGACCAAGTTTCAGCTCCTTAGAGAAAGATCGGAAAGACCAGGCATCTCATAAGTCGAATCCTTGTTTTCCTAGTTATCCTTCTGTCTTTCCAAATCTTCCTACTGCTGATTTTGTGATTGCACATCGTCTTCTGTCTGATCTCATCTTCATGGTCTCCTTTGTTGGAATTGCTAGAGCCGAGGTAGATGTAGCTTTTTCGCAGTAGGTCCGTATTAAGTTACGCCCGGTCTATTATTAACATTTTCATCTTATCTCTGTTGATTGCAAGTCCCAATTGGAGACTAATGGTTTCTTTATGTGCCAAGAAATCCTCCATATCTTCTTTAGTTTGGTTAAGAAGAGGAGTGTTATTGTCATCAGCGTAGCGTACATTATTTATCAGTATTAGTAAAAAAATATGTTTTACTTCACATTCTTTAATTTGGTACACCACTTAGTTGTTTTATTACGTGCATTTACTAAATCACAGATTTCGTATCCTATATTAGTAATTAAACTACCTCAGATTCAAAATTAATAATTTAGCTCTTTCGACAATCGACATCCACCAACATACACTCAACAGTATATTATTACCTTAGTTTTTTAATTTCTCATGTGAAGTGATTTGTAATCTTTTGAGAAATAAATGTCTTAAACCATAAACCATATAAAACTTAAAATGTGCAAGCAAAATCAACAATTTATTGGAAACTAGCTTTCCCCCGCCATTTCACCCGGGATTATAAGTTCCCTATAATACTAGGGTATTATATAGCTTAGTGAAAAAAAAAACGAATCGGTCTCGTAGTTCCAAAAATAAATGCATTTAAACAAACAAACACAAAACTCTTCATATCTTACAAACACTATTAACGGATAGAACATATTTAAAGCTGTGAAAATAATCTTTGCTGTCTTCATTTGCGTGTATTTAGAATTCGCGATAGATGGCGACTGAACTTGTGTTGAAAACAAGCATTGGATTAATTTGACAGGACAAAATTTCTTACATCCTTTTCTTATGTTCTTTGTAAGAAAGTGACTTAATACAGTAATATATCGACGGTCCCTACGTATAAACAGACATGTCAAAAAATGCAATTTTTTTTTATTGCATAATTGGGTTCAGACAATCGATACGCAACTACCCATATACAATATTTAGTAAAATATAAAGTAGTTTACTGGAAATTAAAAACGTATAAGAGAACAACTATGTTAAAATCGAAGAATTTGTGTCGTAGATGCGGACATATCAGACTTGTCGTTTTGTACTGTGTCTTAAAATGCGCGCCACACGGTGTGAATGCGGCCATGTCAAATTTAAGTATGGATTTATGAGGAAGTATCAAGTAATAATTCCGAAATGTATATTTTAAAGCATTAGTTAATACATAAAAAGTGTGAACATTTTTCTAATTTAGCAATATATAATATAAATGTAAATGAAGGCATGTCCTACATGTTTGTTTATATGTTTCATTTTCAGCTTTTTTACATTAAACTACTCATAGTTGTAGTAGAGTTGAAAATCGACACCCTAGACCATATCTTGGGTACTGTGATTACAGATTTCCCAATTTTGCAGTTTTTTTTTAACGTCTTCCTAAATAACCATGCTATCAATTCGTAGTCACAAATCTAACAACGAACATTGTTAATTTAGTCAAAATTAATGATATTTAATAGTCATGTATTAGAAAAAATATACCAGCGAACTTTGACACATCATAGTTTAAAAAAGTACTAACACTAACCCCGGCAAGTAGTTTCTAAAGAAGACCCATTTATTCACTATTTCAAAACAGTACAATACTTGAAACTTTTTATTCCATAATGCGAGAACTATAATTTTATAGCGCAGTTTACCTGGATTTTATATAGGTTTTCAGCAGCACACTTTTTCTTGTATGCAGCCCCAGTAAAAGAAATCTAGGGTATTTTGGTACGGAGAATGAGGAGGCCACGAAATCGAGCTAAGACGCTCGCTATCCACCTTTCCGTATCATCATCATCATCATTAGCCCTTAATGTACTGATAATCACAATTAAGTGATAGCCGGGACCAACGATTTTACGTGCCTTCCCAAAACTCGGAATACGCTTGAGTTGAAGTACCACTAGGAAGTCACCAAATATGTGTTTAAATAATGTTTCTCATACAGGACAAGCTTAATGCGCTGGGCAACCATCTTGTTAACTTATATACGGACAGACAGACGGACGAATGGATGGATAGCAGGAGTTAGGCCTCCGCTGTTCATCCGTCTATATTAAATAATTTCATAGCAAAGTTGAGTTAGTTATTATTATTATTGTAAGGAACCCTCCGTGAGCGAGTCCGACTCTTCCGGTTTTTTTAATAATTGATCTGGCTAGTATTAACACTTACCCCCTTACTCATGAAACGTTATTTAACTAATCTGCGACTCTAATAAGGTCAAATTGTTTTTCAATGTCAGAAAGGTGGCGTTATTTATTTGACCATTAAATCAGTAGGATTAGTTAAATAGCGTTTATGACTAAGGCCGATATTTTCTAGTTTAATCTTCAATGACGCTGTGATTTTATATTTTTAATTTCTTAATTTATTGAGTCTTATAAAAATATAAAGAATTGTTGATTGACTATTAAAATTAATAATTTAATTGAAAATCTTTTTTAATTAACAAATATCTCCCTCAACCCTCTCAGTTATTTTAGTTTTCACCAACATGTCTATTTTTTATTGCAAAGTAATCGTCATAAGTCAGTTTGTAATGACCATGTATAAACAGATATGTCTACATCAGTGTATTTTATACATTCACGGATATGAACTAACGATTTTTAAGGTAACTTTTTTGAAGATGGAAATATAATGCCATATTTTCTTTAATATTTTCTTTAATTATTTCATAAATTTGTGTTATGTTATCTTCTACGTATAAACAGATATGTTAGACTTGACTGTTAAAGATTTATTTTAAAGGCGATGTAAAAGCAGTCATCTGTCAGTTTACCAAAGAAAATCTGAAAAATTTGGAATGTACATAATATCATTATAAACTTTCTAAACTCGGTATAACATTACAACAACAAAAATATAACATTATTACATAGTGTTATTTCTAGATTGATTTGAATCTTTATTTCGCTCTCCTGTAAACCATGGTTTTCGACATGTCCGTTTATACGTAGGGACCGTCGATATAGTGGGACTAAATTAGTTTAGTTGTAAACAACAGAATCAGCAGCATTGTATGTTTATTTTTTAAACACTCAAGGTCGGCAACACATCGGCAATCCCCCTGGTATTGCAAATGTTCATAGGCGGCGGTGACCACTTACCATCAGGAGACCCGTCTGCCTGTTTGTCAACATATTGACATAAAAAAAAAAAAAAACTCGTTTTTCTAGCTCTTAAAAACAAAGCGTCAAGCATTTTTATGGATAATGTACTTCGTATTTTGTTGAAAAAATACGCTCATTTTGAACAATGGTAGGCAAAATTGATGTACGATACGTTAATTTTATAGCTCTAGGCAACCATACCTTGTGGCGCGCTTAAAAGCTTTATTTAAAAACTCAAATAGATAAAAATATCTGATTCCGATATTACGATATTGAATCACTAAATTCCGATATTGTAATATCGGAAAAAAACGTCCGAGATTCCGATATTACGAGATTCCGAGATTCCGATATTCATGCCCTATACCCAATATAACTTTGTGCGTACCTATTAAATAGGTAGGTACTTACTTGCCTATGCGTTACATACTTTATGATGATAATTACTAATGACGATTATAAAGACATGTTCATGCACACAAATGCATGTCCTGTGTGGGAATCGAACCCACGACCTGCGGCGCGTAAGGTGAACCTTAACCAACTGCGCCAACTGGCCCGTCAAACAATGTTATAAAAACTTACTTATTGTAATTATAAATTAATAATTAAACTGCTGTGCCCGCGGATTTACTCGTGATAAATATTGGCTTCGATTTCGAGATGGCATATTTTCGAAACCTATTATGGGTTAGCCATAGAACAACTTTGACTTTGGGACCAACACAGAATCTCTCAATCTCACTCGCAATGTATGTATGTATTGTCATAGTAAAAGTTGTTCAGCACGACTAACCTAATATACTAGGAGGTGACGACAAAAATGGTAACGATAAGGTAAATGGGTGAACTCTGGTTCATCGGATAGAGGATACCTCCCTGATGCCATATAAGTCGGTCTGCCTGCACCAAGTGGTTGCGTTGTCTAGATATGGCGCCTGAAAAACTGTTTATCGTGACCAAAAAAAAACGATAAGGTAAATGGCTGAACTCGACGTAGAAAGTAAGTACTAGTTGTACTGATGTCAATTTAAAAAAAACTGACCAAATATTCGGTTGCGTTATCTAGATATGGCGGCTGAAAAACTGTTTATCGTGACCGAAAAAAAATGATAAGGTAAATGGCTGAGCTCGATGAATCATGGAAGTATTAATGCATACTAGCTTAGTAATAAAAAAACTGACAAAAATTTTGGTTGCGTTTCGTAGTTATAAGCGATCTACGTAACAGTTATCACTATGGATAATTTGAGTGTTTTACGGTTTTCTCGGAATTTGCATTGTCAAAAATATGAAAATGATATCAGTGAGGGAGGGGGGCGCCCTTCCTTTATACCTCCCGCCGCCCCGCCAGCAGCGTGCGGTTATATTAATCTTTTTTTATAGTTTGAGTATTATATGAAATAAATGCTTAATTGTCTGGTAGGCATGAACCTATAGTGATGTTGTTGGCGGCAACACGCCAAAAAATATTTTCTATCTACCGTACGCAAAAAATAACTGCTGTTTGGAATTTTGAAATCAATATATTAGTTATTTAAGACATTAAAATTAGTTGCAAAAATTGTATTCGGACTTTCCCATTATATTTATGGATTTAGATTTTTATTGTAATGTGTCGATAGTTTTACAATTATTATAGAATCAACAATTTACTTTAATTTATTGACTGGCGAAAGACTACTGGAAGTTTATCAACAGGCATTGCTCCATATGTTCGATACATATCTTGCGCATAATATGCTGATCCAATTCTACTTTTGAAGGTGGCATTGAAGAAGCATCGAAATTCATAAGACTTTTGTAAAATTTCTCATTTTCTTTATTAGGTTTGTTTTTTTTTAAAGCATCTTATTGCGATCTTCGTTGACTGAAATTACATAGTTTTGCAGCCATACATGTCGCAAACAATCGGATTGCCAAGGCCCGAGCAACTTTCGCGCATTTGCGCCCCTTATGGCAGTCTCGGAAGCTAACCCAGAGTTAAGCTCAAGATATTCGGGTCCAATGTGAAGTCTGTACTGCTTCTGTACGGGTGCGAAACATGAAAGGTAACCAAGGCCATCTCGCACCAGCTCCAGGCTTTTGTCAACCGATGCCTTCGCCAAATTCTCGTTATCCACTGGCCCGAGAAAATCTAGAACGTAGAGCTCCGAGAACGCTGCCACGAAACACCGTTCGACCAACAGATCAAGCGTCGCAAATGGAACTGGATTGGCCACACTCTCCGAAGGGACCCCGACCATATACCCAAGCAGGCAATGGACTGGAATCCGCAGGGGAAACGAAAGTGTGGCCGTCCCAGAAACCTGGCGACGCACTGTGCTTGACGAAGCGAAGAAGATCGGTAAATCTTCAGAGTTTCCAGAGTTTCTGTGGACGCCCTCTGCCCCATCTAGGGGACACAGGATCATAATCCATGTCGCAAACAAATTGTTCAATTTTTTCTCATGTTTTGTTGCTCATCGTCATATAACTCTATTAGTGCATCTTGATAATCTTTGTTTTTAGCAAGAATATTATATAATATAAATATTAAGGTGTGCTCGGTATATTAGGCACTGTAAGTAGAATTTCTTCAACTGTGTATCTGGTAATCAATTATGTGTATCTGGTACTGCGTTTTTCTTAGTAAACTTATGAAATAAAGTGGACGTACTTTTAACTGCTGTAAACTTTTTATAACATGATAACTACAATGACAATCTGATGGTGCAAGCGTCCATAGGCTACGGTAACTGCTTACCATCAGGTGGGCCGTATGCTTGTTTGCCACCTTAGTGGTAAAATCTAAGTTATTTGGTAATTATATGTTTGCGTACTTAAGATACGATTACCTCGAATTTGTAACACTTTTTTTAATGCGCTCGTGGTATTGCATGATTAGCCGTTCTTAATCGATCGGCTACCACCGTCGTGGTTGGTACCTAGATGGGCCTAGTGGTATTTCAAATCGAGCGTTTCTGTGCTCCGGAAGGCACGTCAAGCCGTTGGTCCCGGTTATCACATAATTATGATAGTCGTTAAGCTAGTAGGATGCCTCCTAGGCGGCTTGAAAAATTCCACCAGTAGGTTGACCACTAGCCTACGTCCACCAATTCGCAGTGGGCATGCGTGGTGGAGTATTGCCCAGTCCCTTTCACCCTCATTTGTGAATGGAGGGTCAGCAGTGGGATAGGCTGATGATGATGATGATGATTTTTTAACGAGTTCTCATTAAACAACACAACATTTTCATTTTTACAGTATTTTCACTAATCTGGTACATTAATTCTATTTATTTATTTATTTATATTTATTTATATTTTTGTTGGAGGACCAACAGCTTACAAAATTATGTATATATATTAGCATGGAAAATGTGTGAGCCATTTAGAGGTCCTCACTGCTAAAGACATAATAGATTTTAACAAATCGTTACTTTGATAAAAAATAACTTATGATATACTATACTATACAATACAATATACTTAATTATAATATATTCACAAGAGCAGTGTAAACAGAAAACAACATAGAAAACGTCATACCCTTAAAAGTATTGTTATCAACAATAAAGTTGCCTATTTTATTTAGCCTCGGAAAAGAATGGCAGACTTAGCCGACGCCTCAGTATCGGGGTGCTCATATTAAATATGTCTAAATCAATAGTTTTAGATATGCTATTGTATGCATTGCTAACTCGCCATATGTAGGAATTTTGCCTGTAATTAGAGGACACAATCGGCACATGTAATATAGGACTTTGCCGCAAGCATCTATTAGGGTTATTAAACCGAATCAGCGATAACAACTCGGGGCAGTCGATATATCCTTTAATGATTTTGGAGAGGAACACCAGGTCACCGATATCGCGTCGCGAAGCGAGTGGCAGGAGATGATGTTTTTTGCATAGATCTAGGTAATTAGTAGAATCGTAGTAAACATGCGTTCGGTAACACAAGTACTTAATAAATTTCTTTTGTATGTTTTCGATTCTATCTATGTACGTATTATACCTTGGGTTCCATATTTGTGATGCATACTCCAAGTTGCTTCTTACGTAGGTACAATAAAGAATTTTCATAGTTTTAACTTTGGTGAAGCACTTAGAGTTACGCATCACAAACCCCAATGCTCTAGATGCTTTAGATATAATATTATTGATGTGAACATCGAACAGCAATTTGGAATCATGGGTGACACCTAAATCACGTACAAATGGCTGTTTCGGTAGCTGTTGTCCCTTTATGAAGTAGTCAGAGATGAATGTTTTTTTTTTGCGTGTGAATGTAACTACTGAACACTTGTCAGCATTAAGGTCGAGCCTATTTAGTACACAGTAATCGGCTAGCCGAGTAAGGTCAGATTGCAGCTTAATCACATCATCTTGTGAAGATATGGTGGTGTATATTTTCATGTCGTCAGCGAAACACAAGAGGTGGGAAAACTTGAAACATTGCTCAATATCATTTAAAAATATCACAAACAGCAAAGGTCCGAGCAATGAGCCTTGAGGTACACCACTAGGAACAGGGATCCAGCTAGAAACATAGTTGTTTATCGCTACGGCTTGCGACCGATTCTCCAAGTAAGATGCGAGCCACCGCAGAAGATCACCTCTGATTCCAATATCTGATAATTTGGCAACCAGCAATTTATGTTCAATTCTGTCGAATGCCTTACTGTAGTCTGTATAGACTACATCCACTTGAAGACCTGCATCCATTGCTTCGGTTACGTAATCGTTAAGCAAGATTAGGTTCGACACTGTCGATCTTCCTCTTAAGAAGCCATGCTGAGAAGGGGTAAAAGAATTACTAAGTGCTGCATAAACTTGGTTATAGATAATGCGCTCGAACACTTTGGAAATAATACACAGCTTTGAGATCGGCCTGTAGTTAGTAACCTCCGCTTTAGAGCCTTTCTTATGCACTGGAGTAATAAAAGCAGACTTCCATATCTTAGGAACCGTGCATTCTTGGAGTGACCTTTGAAATAAAAGAGCGATGGGAATGGCAATTGATTTAGCGCAACCAATCAAGAAACGGGCTGGTAAGTGGTCGGGTCCGGCTGACTTAGATATGTCTAGTTTTAAAAGTAAGTTATGAACATCTTCGACATCAATAGAAACAGAGAAAATATCAGCAACCGCATTATTCACAAAAGAAGTAGACGAAGAAACAACATCCTGCCCCACGGAGTCACTTGAATTCAAGAAGGTGGATTGGAAGTAATAAGAAAACAAGTTACATACGCTTTCTCCAGATTCAGCGACAGAATCTTGATAGTGGACAGTACTGGGGATTGAGTTGGTCTTTGACCTTGATTTCAGGTAAGACCAAAATCTTTTAGGCTGTTTCTCTATTGAACTTTCAACAGTGTTGATGTACTCATGAAAACAAGACTGTTCCATAGTTTTGACCCTCTCGCGCAGTATGTTAAATGAATGCAAGTCAGAGCGATTATTATAAACTTTATATTTACGACGATACTTATATTTTTCTTTAATAACCTTTTTAAGTGCCGCTGAGTACCAAATTGGAAATGAATCTGCATGTAATAATTTTGAAGGTACGTACTTAGCTCTGAGTTCCATGAATTCGGTGTAAAAATAAGCAGTAGCATCCTCAAGAGACCTACTCGAAAATTCAAGCCCCCAGTCTGTGCTAGAAATGCTGTTATTTATCGAAGCATAGTCGCCTTTATTATAGAAATACCTAAGGTAAGGAGGACACTTAAGTAAGTCCAGCTGGATAAAACTTGCTGATATGCTAAGAGCAGTGTGGTAAGAGTCAGGGGGAACGAGCGGGCTGTGACACTCCGATACAGTAACTTCATCGTTAGATAAAACCAAATCAAGCAACTTATTATATTTATTCAGGACTCCGTTATATTGTGATAGATTTAATACACATATCTCGTCAAGAAATGTAGTTTCGTCACTACTATTCGCGATACTAGGTATTAAGTAAGAGTGCTTAGTCTGAATCCAGGTAATATTGCTCATATTAAAATCCCCTACTATAAGATACTTATCGGCCCCATTATGTATAATGTTACTATTTAGGCTTGTCAAAAAATGTACCAACTGTTCCGAGAAAGAATAACCTAAGTTTTGTTTGCATAAATATAAGACACATATATGTAACTTAATGAGTTTAGTTTTTTGCCTAACGTGGATTGTGACCCAAAGATCCTCCGCCGATGAGTTGAAACAGGGCTGGAGGGATACAGAAAGATCCCTTCGCGTTGCGATAAGGACTCCACCACCTCGAGCCTGACCAGTTAATTTATAATCACGGTCCCTACGCCACATATTTATGACATATTTATAATAAAACACTTTTGTCAACTCGTGAACAGCGCGAGCAAGCGTTGCCTGAACTTGCCTGTAAGGTCGTGCAGGTAACTAGTGCAAAATATCTTTCACAACAATGTTATAATCTTATACTATGTCTGTTGACTCGTGAATACCGCTCAGTGCAGGCGGGGTAGCGGGGGATATAAAGGGAGGGGGGTGGCACTAATAACATTTTCATATTTTTGACAATGTAAATTCCGCGAAACCGTAAAACACTAAAATTATCCATATTGATAATTATTACGTATATCGCTTATAACTACGAAACGCAACCAAAATTTTTGTCAGTTTTTTCATTACTAAGCTAGTATGCACTAATACTTCCATGATTCATCGAGCTCAGCCATTTACCTTATCATTTTTTTTCGGTCACGATAAACAGTTTTTCAGCCGCCATATCTAGATAACGCAACCGAATATTTGGTCAGTTTTTTTTATAATAACATCAGTACAACTACTACTTACTTTCTACGTCGAGCTCAGCCATTTACCTTATCGTTTTTTTTTGGTCACGATAAACAGTTTTTCAGGAGCCATATCTAGATAACGCAACCAATTGGCGCAGGCAGACCGACTTATTTGGCATCATAGAGGTATCCTCTATCCGATGAACCCGATTTCATCCATTTACCTTATCGTTACCATTTCTGTCGTGCCCTCCTAGTCTATAACATAGGTTTTCAAAAATATGCCATCTCGTAATGTCCACCCTGTATAGCTAAAAACGGCTAGGTACCTATCTGAAGCTTTTTTATATAGTATTTATTATTTTATAATTCATTAAAATATGCCCGTTTCAAACATACCAAACACTTGAGCAGTGTAAAAAAAAAACACTTGAAAATTCTTATACGACTTTCTGGTAGGTACTGTCAGACATGTTCTTTACACAGACACATTTGATCCCAAAGTAAACCTAAAATCAGTCTGGATAAATCTATACCTATGGAAAACAGAACTTCTCACAGAAAGCCTATAATACAAAGTTTCTTATTATTTTGTTATTGTTGCATACTTCAATAACGTAAGGTTATTCATATTTGGACATTGTGGTTATAAAAATAAACACCTTTTAAAACATTTCGCGTTAAATGTGACTCACTCACTTTTGATACGCTACTAGGGTAGCCAGGTTCGTGAGGCAGGACATGGCCATTGTAAAAGAAAATCTGGACATGCGGGTACTAGGGCCTGACATTGCTGTTATCTTTTCCAAACATAATGCCAGCCTTTGATAGACGTTGAATATTTGCCAGATAGGCCCATATTTAACAGATTTAGAATAGGTCCATATTTCGCGACTGTAGAGAATTTACTTACTATTTAAAATTTTGGCCGGAAAACGGACGTAAAGCCTTAATATGTCCGGCTGAAGCCAGACGCCTGGCTAACCTATTCGCGACTGTCTGTCCTTTTGATACCGTTCACTCAATACACTATAAGTACTATTATTATACGGATACGGTTTATTTCACCTTGACATCATATTTCTCCCAAAAAGTCACATGTTTACACTGATAAATAAAGATAAGATAGTGAATGATAGGACGAGGATGGCAATTTCGTACCTATGCAATTAGACAGATTTCTGTTACCTACGTCAGCTTAACGATTAAAAAAGTAAACATCACGTTCGTGCAAACAAATCATTGTACGTTCAATATTGACCCCTATTTATACCCTCTTTAAGAGTAGAGATTGTATTTATAGCTTGGTCAGTTATTAATAATGTTCTTTATTTACACGTCCTCGGATTTGCGAAATCAATGCATTATTAACATATTTAAACAGAACAGATTTTAATGCTTATTAATTACTGTGGAATATATGAAATCAATGTTTTTTTGTAACGTATACGTTATCTCAGCTATTACAATTGTGTTCCATTGAACTATCAGTAGTGTCAAAATTGAAGGATTTTTCAGTTTTGGTAGTCCAATTGAATAGCTCAACGAATTAGCATGCTCAAGTGGCAATGGGCCGGTCACATCTGCCGTAGAACCGACGGTCGATGGATCAGACGAGTCTTAGAGTGGAGACCGCGTCTTGGCAAACGTAGTGTGGGGCGCCCCCAAGACAGATGGACTGACGACCTCAAAAAAGTGGCCGGACTAGGCTGGATGTGGGTGGCACGAAACAGGAAGGAGTGGCGCGCTCTGGGAGAGGCCTATGTCCAGCAGTGGACTTAAAGAAGGCTGATGATGATGATGATGAATTGAATAGCGTCGAAATTATGAATTTAGTAGACAACACACATTGACTCAATGGCAGTGGAGTTATAATGGGATCGTATCAGAATGACATTTTTAATTTAAAATAGCAGACTTGGCCCCTGATGACTTGTGCGTTGGACGGGGAAGGTTCTGACGTAGAAACAAGTACTAATATAAAAAAATGGGGGTGGGTCTTAAACTTGCAAGATTCGATTACCGACACCGAGCAGGCGAAAAAAAATGTGCAACAAGTTCTTTATAAAAAATTACATTTTGAATACAAGTTTTTTTTTGAGTGACTGTACTTGCGACAAAGTACTCATCAAGACGAATCAAACGAGCCCAGACTCGATGGGGTTATATGGTTTTATTACGGAGTTCCTATGGCCACCTTCCAGCTCCATCATCAGATCACGTCATCATAATATTGCATTGTCACGCGATTTGCATAATCCTGCAAAATTTCAGCTCAATCGGAAACCGGAAAGTGGGTCAAATTTAACTTGCAAAATTCCATTACAGACAACGGGACAGGGGAAACTAAATAAAAGCTTGTAAAAATAGGCGTTGCAAAGCAATCTGGGCTGATGCTAATGGCGTATATTTTTATTAAACTGTATAGTAGCTAAAACGTATGTGTTCCGAATCGAATAGATTCATAGAAATTAACAAATAAATATCCTGCGGTTTATTTGTATATGTAGAAGTTGGTTCGCGAAAAATATCCACGGTCATTCATTATACATAAATACTGGTCTAAAACGAGACTTCGTTACACCACTTGTATCTAATATTATACTAACACGTAGAAAGCAGAGCCCCGTCGAAAACCGGTCATTCAATTAATAAATATAATTTGATTACGCCACAACTGTCCATTAGATATTGATTAATTTGGACAAATATAACATGTATAACTTTTACACTCTCTTTATATATTCATTCCTTCCGTTTGACCTCCGACTGACTCCAGGAGGAATTATGACGACTTCTCATCATCATCATATCAGCCTATGGACATCCACTGCTGAACATAGGCCTCCCCTATTGACTTCTACTTCGAACGGTTTTGGGCCGCTTGCATCCAGCTGTGCCCAGCGACTCTGACCAGGTCGTCGGTCCACCTGGTGGGAGGGCGTCCTGCTCGGCGCTTTCCAGTACGTGGTCGCCACTAGAGAACCTTTCTTACCCATCGGTTATCGGCTCTTCGAGCGATGCCTGCCCATTGCCACTTCAGCTTACTAACTCTACCAGCTATAAGTATCCGTAGTTTTCGTTCTCTTAAGAATGTTATATGTAGGATAATGCCTATCCCACCAAAAATATTTTCATGTAAAATGTTGCCAAGACGAGACCATATGGCACGCACTATCAAAAAGTTATCAGATCTCATGTACAGCCAAGATTATAACTCTACACGCCCTAATTCTACAAGCCCTAACTTCAAAAACTCTACGCCTTAGTAAAAATATGTGGCTTGGCCGTTCCAGATTCACTCGGAAGAGAGTTCCACTCATTTGCTGTTCACGTAAGAAATGACGAAACGAAGCGTGCGTTGTGTCCGTACATAAACGAGAAGTCGACAACAAGTGGGTGGAAACTCTCCCGGGCGTCTTGTGGTTCGATGGTTAGATATTTCCCTTGTGCATTTATTATGGTTATTTATATAGCCACTAAACTAATACACTGAATAATACAGGTCGTTGTTTTGGTCAGCGACGAGCGACTCAGGGTCGATAATACACATGATACTGGTGCTAAAAAAAATATAAAAAAAATACTTTATTTTTTTTAATTAATAAAAATAAAAAAATAAAAATTTTGAAAATCATGTAATAAGCTAAAGTGTAGACATAATACTCAACGGGAGTACGAGGGAGTAAAGGGGTGGGGCGATGGCGGCTTGTGCCTAGCTCTAGTCTATGCATGTGCCTAGTAACCATACTTTGCAGTAATTTTATTTGAAATTAAATAAGGTATTTCTCAACATATTTACAGTATTTAATGGAATTAAGTCCATTTTTGGGGAATATATATTTTGTACTACCGCTCCTGGGTCGCTTGTCGCCGACCAAAACAACACCCTGTATAATAGTACTAGCTATCAACCGCGCCTTACTCGCGTTAGCGTAAAAAGTATTCATAACACTCGGAGATAATGTAGCTTCTTATAGTGAAAGAATTTTTCGAATCCGACTGGTAGTTCCAAAGATTTGCGCGTTTAAACAATCAAACAAAAAACTTCAGCTTTATTATATTAATAAGTATAGATAGGTATAGGATAATAGTCAGGATATTATTTCTATAGGTACCTATGGTACTTATATATCCTCTAATAAATGCATATTATCAGACAGAATTATTTGCATGTGTCATTATGAGGAAGAAAAGGACAAAATATATTTATATTATTCCGAGTATACAGTAGGTTAGGTATATGGCCGTTAACTGATAAAAACTAAATAACCTAAGAGTATGCCAAAACAATATAGAGAGAAATATAATGGGAATTCAGTTAAAGGAAAAGAGACTTTTTCTCAGACACTTGATACAAAGATTCTTACAGGAGTTTGTGTATGTTTCTCTGGTTCCGAGACATAAATTCTAAGGGAAATATCTGTAGTATAAGACGCGTTTATAATATAAGAGCTTATAGTAAATACTTTAGGGTCAAGAAGTGGAGAAATAAATATTTACTGAGCCAACCCTATAGCAAAACTATAGGGTTGGCAATGTCCCAAGTGCTTGTCAATAAACCATTGTTCAACTAATATTGTTATGAGTACAATCATCATTAATATGATAATAGAGACAGGTGAAAAATTACATAAAAGCAAATGTTACTGGTGATTTTCCATTCAACTTAATAAGCCTATATAAGTACTTGTAATTATTTTACCTCAAAGGTGACACACAATTAAAATACAGGTCAGAATATTCATGACAAACATTACTCGTAAAAATGTAAAAATTAACAATAGAAAACTAGATGCCACATTCTGAGTTTACAGCTTATAATATAACCAATAAAAGCTGTGTAAATTCAATAATAATTTATTCAGATTAGGTCCTAATAAGGCGTGCGTGTTCCTATTTATTTTCTGTGTATTATTATTTGTCTCCTTGCTTCACCTCGAAATTGGAAATAACCATGTTTTTCCATTACTAAATTTGGTATTGACAGCCTTGACTTGACCTTCCCGACCAGACGTTACGAAAATAAGAACTTAGTTTGAAGGTGTTATTTTCAGATTTTCATTGCCATACGTACCAAACCAACCAACCAATTCCTTAATTAATTTCGGAATTTGTAGATTACTTACAGTAACTCCTTTCGCCCTACATAGGTACTAAATAAGAACTTATGGTGTTTGGTTTACTCAAAGTACCTACTATATTTCTCTTAGATGTCGGATGTGAGCTTGCATTTATTTTCCGTTTCATATAGGATTGGATTTATATAGAGATTGGTCGTAAGAATTTGGGTGTGCAAAGCTGAAACCCCTAAGCGTGTACATTAAGTACTATATTCTAGACATTTTGAAACAGAATCTCGTTTCGCCTTTGTTGTCTAGTCCCTCTCATCGCATAAGCAACTACCTATTCCTAAAGGGTTGACTTAAATGGTGCTGGAGGAGTAGGGTACTTTTCTAGTACCTTCTCGCCTGGCTGACTAACACCCTCAATCTAAGCACTAATTGTTCCCGATAGTTGTGTGTCATCATCTTTCGCCACATAATCATTTAACAAAGTGATAATGTGAACCTAGGTATCCATACTATCCATTGTAGAACAATACGGTCCATAGATTTATGATAGCTGATGTATATATGTATTTATAGGTACCAAGTTAAACAACCGGAAAATTATAAGATTTTTTTATGGATTGATTTAGTTTTTGCCTGCACAGTAGCGGTCCGTTCTTTTCCCGCTGTACCTTGCTGGTAATAGTATAAAAACAGAAGGAAATATGCAAAGATGTATAGTTGCTTCTGTGTTCACAGCCGACCTTTCATAAATATTATGTAATCATTTTTCACCGCCTCTCTTTACAACGAGGGTGTTAGGCACTGACCCGTACCAATACGTGGGATTTGCGGCAGGTGAAGATAATACAGGGATTGATAAATTATTCGTTTTTTGAGCTTGACATGATAGCAATAACGCTATGATTAGAATGAGACAAAATATGAGAAGATCAACTGACGTAAGCGCTGTTATTTCGCTTTGTTGGCATAACAGTTCATCGCGTGATAACATTTCAGGAATTCTCATCGCAGAAACGTAAATATTTTTTAGTTTTATGAGTGTAGCAAAACAAAGATATGCAAAGTAAATGGAAGATTTGCTAATCCTCAACGTAAGTTAACAACTAGCCAAATTTCATTTAAATTGGTTCATCACGTTTATCGACTTTAGAAAGTGGCACAGGCAATTTATAAACTGTTTGACTTTAGTAGCTCTAGCGAGCAAATGGTTGCAAAATAGTAATAACGAGTTTCCATCAGTTTGACGTCAATAAACACGCGAACTCTGTTCGGAGACTGTTATTTACTTGAGAATATTGGTATAAGTTGACACGTAGCTCGAAGGGCGTTAAGCAAGCAACGCGTGACGTCGCCAAATCCTTTCTCATAAGATCTGACTAAATCTTTATAGTACACCCATTGAACAAGATTCAATTTAACATTTCTTACACTTTACTTCGATAGATCTTCCAGACAATTTAATACTTTTCTTATTTCGAACGACGTCGCACCATATATTTCTTCGTTTAGACAGATCTTTTTTCGCAAGTCTTTCATAACAAGGTTTTTGATGAAAATAAGCAACACTTATTCAGATTAATATTCCTCTTTATCATATTATCAAAGAGTTGTGAACATTGTAGATATAAATGATAAGGTAGTATCGAATGCGTCATCATATGAAGCGAGGAGCGCTTACGACCTATCAATATTTATTAGTGTACTAGTACTCCTCAGCCTCACCGCACAAGACTTAGTGCGTATGCACTAATAGATTTGTTCGAAGACAAAATCGGCGTAAGTGCCATCCACAATATGACGATTGTTGTCCCATGCATGACATTTAATTTATGTTGATACACATATGTACGTAATATATTTTATCAATTGTAGTCTGTTTTCCTACTCGTGATGCCAACTGTACTTACTGAAATTCGAGCTTATTGTTTCACCTGTGCAGTAATAAAAGTTTCGCCAATTGCAATTCCGTGAGCGCCCATAAATTAGCAGAGACAAACGGCCCAGCAAATTTATGGTAGTTTGCGATTCTTGATTAAACGCCCACGCTATTGTGCTTTGTTATTAGAATCTAAATGCCTAATTCATGGTAATATCAAAGTGAATTGATATAATTGAATAATGATTAGCGACTCTTAGGAATCACACGAGAAACCTTCGAAAGTAAGCGTTTTAATTTACTGTACCTACAAATTGGAATCGAAAAACACGTTTTTAGACTCGTGTATTACATCGATTATAGTTATTTGCTTCGCCTTTAATAAACAGAACCAATGTATTTTATATTTCCTTAAAACGTATTTTGGATACGGTCGATGAAGCAAATAAAGCAATTGATATCAACATAATTAATGCTTAAAATATACAAATATTATGAATACATGAAATACAAGGACACAAAAACAATGCTCTGTACGAACGCACAGATAGTGATATCTTGAATCAAGAAATTAACCTCTGATAAACTCGTTTGTCCAGTAAATACAAGTCGAGAATCAGATCAGTTATATTTATTATAAAGAACTAACAAGAAGGTACTATAATAAGCCTGATTAAATTACTAAATAATATCGTTTTTTTTAAAGTAAATTGTAGGAATAACAATATACCTTTCTTAGAGCAGGAATTTTCCATGCTTGCTACTAAAGATACGATCTTCAATGCTGATGAATAAATATGCAGGAAGTTCTTCTTGTACAATTGCAAAACTGTTATTTCCTTTTATAATTTGTTATTTGGTCTACTGTGAGCTGAGTTCAAGGCATCTCGGAGTGTCACTTTATAAACATCTTAATTTTAGCTCAAGCTAATACGAAATATCACAAATTATGTTACAAAGACTGGATGTAGTGTTTAGTTTTTTTAAATTTTGGTGTTTTGGAATCAAATTTGGTACTTCGATTAAGAAGTTGATAAATTACGAATATTTTACGCATAACGGATAATTATGGTTTAGTTTTTAAAGTTGTTTCGCAAATTTTATTAGTTTCGTGTTTCGCGAAGTTACGTGCATAATATATGAAGGGAATTCAAACATTCTAGAAGTTTCTGCGAAATCATTACGGTAACGTCCTAGTAGTATTCCTATACAAACTAGATTAGGTCTACAAGCGACTATACTCACTAGTCATATGCCAACGAAGATTATTTTCGCTTGCACGGCAAAATGAAATGACCGAGTTCCGACGGTGCATTAAGACTTCATAAATTTGCGAATTTCGTGACCAACCAAATAGACTATTTTCATTAATCAAATTAAACGCACCATCACAATTTAGGGCTCTCGAGTCGTTTTCATTTAGATAATATTCTTCGTCGACGCCGAACCTGTTTATGGAACCACGTGGTGTTTTTTCTCTTTCCAGTATGCCGTTAAAACGTGAGACAGTGCGACATTGGCTGTCTATAAATATTCTGCACGTGAGTTTTTTCCGCACGCCTCGTCTCTTAATTTCGTAATTTTTTTATACCTGACGTTGTTGCACTCACCTTTTGCATTCCTTCGTCTCTTTCATTACACCGAGCGAGTGAACGAGACACCGATATATGTCTAGCTACACAAACTGGCGTGAAATGTTCTTGGCCTTGTCACCTGGAGGGCTTCACAAGACTCGGTAGCTCCGTTAGCGTCTAGGTATCATTTTACAAGCTAACAATTCATTTTATCATTTTACAAGCATTTTACAAGATACAAGTACAAGCTATAATCTTTACAGCGGGTTGTTAATGATTTTTGTGCGTGACATATCCGCTATTTTTATCGGTAAACTAACCTATATTGTAGATATCGACATCCCTGCGGCATTTGTTTATATTTTCGTTGGCATTTCATAGCTATCCGGATACATAAAGTATTGGAAGAAAAATAATATTCATATTCGATATCCTCTAATGAAGGTTATTAAAATTATTTATAGAACGTTTATTTCATCCAGTAAATTATTATCAAATATCCGTCATTTGCTGCTTATACTCAAAGAAGCTCGCGCTCAAGCAAAATCCATCACTATACATATGAAAGTCTATTGGTGTTCCTCAAACGGATGGCAAACTTTTATTATAACCTAGAAACAGCAGTAAAACTTTTATGCAGCAGTTAAATTCCTGGTCGACTGTTCTATAAAAAGTCATCAGTTTATGGTTTGAATGAAACTTTATAAGTAACCTTAATTGAGTTTGGTAAGTACAAATATTCAGAGGAACTATATGAAGCGGTCCAGAAGTGTGGGCATAGTTAGCTAATTAAGAAATGAACGGTAGGATGATAGCAGATCTAAAACGAACAATGGCTTTACTCTCACTTTTGAACTTTTCTCAGCCTTACTCTCTATTTTGTAGAACTTAACATACATTCGTGTTATTATTCGCTCAAGAGAAACATGTTTATGGAAATCCATAACATTTTAGAACAATATAGTCATCAAATAAGCCGTGTCACACAATTGTATACAAGTTGGATTTTGTTATCTACTGCGGCTGTCGTGGCACGCTCGTGCCGAAGCCGAACACACACACACGTTACATTATCAATACGTGTATGTGTTCTAAATTGAAATTAGACAAGGTCATATCGTTTTTTGCACGCATCAGATACAATAACTGTATTTAAAACTATATTAGATTTTTATAGAATATTAAAGGCTATAAGAAAACCACTTTGTGGCCAGTATTATTTTTTTATTGCTTGAGAATGTTCTGTTCTATTTAACGTACACGTTTTTACTATTCATACGACTGGTGAGTTGGATTTGTGCGAAGGACGAGGAAGGTTACTGACATAGAAGAAAAAGAGGCGTTGCAAAGCAGTAGGACATTGTATAAAAAGAAATCAAATAGAGTAGAATAAAATTTGTCGGTAGCAGGACAAAACATAAACAATGCATCATGTACAAGAATTCATCTAGATAAGAATGGCCGCAAAGAAAATAGTACTCTAGATGCTAGCCAATTAATTAACGTGTTTTTTTCTGAATCAGATCGAAATTGTATTTTTGATCAAATGTTTGATCCAGTCTATTGCTATAAACTTGGCCATGTACATAAATATAGCCTTGTTCCTTTTCAAATGTATAAGACACCGGATGATACAAAATACTCATTTACATTGATGTTATAGTTAATGTAGCAAAAGGAAGCAATAAAATCAGTTAAAATCAAGGTTAATTTACGTTTACCCAACAAGGTTCTAGTGCTATTTTATTTAAAAATAGGGGTACTTGCTCCAAACTCAAAATAGTCAACAAATTTTAAGCAGCACCTTTTTAAAAAGACATATAAAGATGGTTTTTATACCTCAAAGCGATACTTGAAAGCTGAATGAAAATATTGTCATAAAATTGACATCTGTTTTGAATAAATCATTCTATGGACTTCGGCGTACCCCAAGGTCAAGGTCTTCAAGGTACGCTCGCCTTTGAACGCCCCTAACAATGAAGGTTCTATAGAAAAACTTGTTTTTGCTAATGACAGCTAGTGACGAAGCGAGGGGGAGTTTTTAAGAGCGCTTAGTAAACATGCTACATTTTATAAATGCGGCTTGATATGCCGCAGTATCTAATTCGAAGGGGACTGAAGTGTGTGTTTGTTTGTACATAATATCTTCAGGTATAATTTTGTTGAAAGATCCCGCAAGCCATGCAATCGCACCAACTTGTCAACTTCTATTAGGTTGCGACTTAAGTCTAACCGCGCTAGTGGCTCGTGTCTTGAAAACATAAAAATGCTAAATTGTCCCATTACCAAGGGTAGTCTCTAGTCAATAGGAATGTTTCATTCTTAGCCTACCCTAATATCTGTGGTAAAATCTTCTTGACGGATTCCTTCTCCTGTTTATTCTATGGAAGCACATCCTATCCATTTGATAAAAATCGTAACGTCTGACATTTCCGACATGACCGGGTCAGCCTTAAGCCATCAGGGTGCGGCTATATCCATTATCACATAACCCTTCCATTTTGGATACGCCGAAAAAAATGGGTGGGATTCATTCATATTTTAGAATTGGCCGGATGCTCACGTAGATACAGAGCGATTGGTTTGTCAAGCCGATGATTCACCTTGCTTAGATTATTTAAATTGTATTTATAGGTTTTCTATGATAGGCACGTTACCGCTACGCGCTGGTGCTATGCCGTGGATTTTCTTCATTTTTTCGGCTTTCATCTAAACAAATTTCTGCACATTTGTCAGTATCTATATTAGAAGAAGTATCCACGATTTCCTTTGATTTGGTTCCCTATAAATAACAATTCTTTAATGGAATCATCCGACATCGAAAGTGCGTGAGACATTTCGTAGTTTTTCAACATGACTTTTTAACATTCGCATACATGTGACCGGCACTTACCTATGTCCTGAATGTTTAATGAGTTATTGGTAAACGTATAGTCGTTAGATCATGTTGTAACTTATGTGGTTATAGCACAAGGTTTGATACGGTGATCTACAAGTGGTGCTTTATAGTTGGCTTGTTTATAACTTGATTTGAATGTCAGTATAGTCATTGTGTTGAAAGCCGGTTTTCTGTAGATAGGTCGGTGTCTCTTTTATTATCATTAGTCTATGTAATTTCGCTTTCAAAATGAATCACTTCCAAGGTATAGGATAGTGTAAGCATCGCCTTTAAATCGCTAAGTTCGTAAAACTCGTGAGTTAAAAATCAAACCTACCACCTGTCTGTCTAGACATGCGAGGTTATTGTCAATATTCCTTTTGGAGTGATATTTTTATACAATTATACCTTATTTGTATAAAAAAATAAAAATGCAAAGGAGTGGAACTCTCTTCCGGGGTCTGTGTTTCCCGACACCTATAACCTAGATTTATTCAAGGCCAGAGTGAATAGGCTTTTTCTGGGTAAGCGTGCTACATCCTCGGCCTCGTCATAACTCCTCATGGGGTCAGGCGAAGGTCAAACGCAAGCCCATTTAACATAAAAAAACACCACAACTAAGCTGAATATAACGGTAATTTGATGGTAGAAGCTATGATGCCATCCATATCATGACATTTTTTTATCCGATGTTACATCTCTGAATTCATCAAACATCGGATCTTTAGTACCTAATGTATTTATGTTGTCTGGTCCCCAAAAATATCTTACATCGCCAATAGACTAAAGACAGTACCCAATCACAGTATCCATACAAGTGATTGAAATCAATAAAAGTTATGCCAAAACAATACAATATTGTCATTGCGAAGCTGTACATCACAGTTACGACGTAAGGAGGTCACGAAACCAACAATTATTGTCGTGTCACAACTTTTAATTGAACTCCAACGTAGGAGGAGTGTACGTACACACGGCAACACATCATGCTATCTATACATTTCCAGTATAAGCTGATCTCACATTGTATAGAATTTCCATGCAATGAGAGGTCACTTTATATTGGAAATGTATAGCTTGATCTGTAGCCGTGTGTACAATAGTTCGCCGGTTCACTTGTGCCAACTGTCAAATGTCGGACAGGGTTATATGCTCCTGGTACCTTAAATTAAAAATCCTTGTAATTTAATTCCTGGATTAATTTTAAAGGATTACTTGTCTTAAGCAATGTATAAGTTATATTTATTCGATGTCAGAAATGCGTCAATGAAGTGGTAGCCGATAATCAATAAGAAAGAAAGGGAAGGTACGCCAGCCATTAGTGGGTGGATATGATTAGATTGGCGTTTTACGATCACAATAGTAATATAGATAAATATACAGGTCGTTGTTTTGGTCAGCGACGAGCGACTCAGGGTCGATAATACAAATGATACTGGTGCTAAAAAAAATATAAAAAAAATACTTTTTTTTTAATAATAAAAACAAAAAAATTAAAATTTTGAAAATCATGTAATAAGCTAAAGTGTAGACATAATACTCAACGGGAGTACGAGGGAGTAAAGGGGTGAGGCGTTGGCGGCTTGCGCCTAGCTCTAGTCTGTGCACGTGCCGAGTAACCATACTTTGCGGTAATTTTATTTCAAATTGAATAAGGTATTTCTCAACATATTTACAGTATTTAATGGAATTAAGTCCATTTTTGGGGAATATATATTTTGTACTACCGCTCCTGGGTCGCTTGTCGCCGACCAAAACAACAGCCTGTATACATACTAGCTGCCCGGCGCAACTTCGTTCGCGTGGTGCTACCCTACCCTGTGGTGCTACCCTACCCTACCCTATCTAAACCATCCAGGGAGTTAATTCTACTATACGTGTGTATGTCAATACCGACTACAGCGCCATCTGCCGGGCTGATTTGTGAATCTAAACCATCCAGAGTGCCACCCAAACGCATACAAAAAAAGTCATTCGAATCTGTCCAGCCGTTTAGGAAGAGTTCAGTGACATACACACGTAGAGTAGAATTTTATATATAAAGATAGGGTGCTGCCCCCCTAGACAAAATGGTTATCGACAATCGTCATCGTTACTAAACGATCAACCTTTGTATGGGATTGACATATGAGATTGTTAAATATCACGTGATATTTCGATTTGAAATGTCAATCCCATACAAAGGTTGATCGTTTACTAACGATGACGATTGTCGATAACCATCTTGTCTAGGCACCCTGGTAATTTATTAAACGATACTTAGACACATGATTCTACCCATGATAACAAACAACTTTCCCAAAGAAACAAATAGGGATAAATAACTAAATTTAAAAAAAGCTGATGGTTTATTCTTATTCTTGTTAGGTACTAAATATGATGTGCTAAAACAATTTAAAAAAAATCTTTGGGAATGTTGTTTGTTATCATGAGTACAATCATGCCTTAGTATCGTTTACAGTAGTACCCAATTAATATGGCTTACCGATGTACCTGCACAGAAGATACATTTACAAAGCGCGGGAAACGCTATTGGTCGGCAGCTGCCGCCATGTTATTGCGCACCGTGCGGAGGGGCGTGACTTGCGAGTGAGACGGAACTAACAGCTGCAGTGTAATCTAAGTGATCTAAGGTTGATTGTAAGTTTTAAGCATTCCTTCGTTAATCTTCGGGGCCATACTTTCTTTTCTGTGCGAACGAAGATTCACGACGCGCCATATCAGTTGGGTGCTACTGTACTAATTTATCGGTCACCCTGTATAAACTTGAGATATAGAAGACCTGTAAATGAATGATTAGTGCGAATAGCTGTAAGGAAGGCTGTTATATGATGCATGCGCAGTTGACATCCGTGTTACCACACCATAATATGCTAAGAACAAAGACACTCGGAATCGCTCGCTGGTGACGCAGACATGTTCAAACATACTTATCATTGCATCGTAGATAACAATAGCTGTTTCATTACACTGTGTAATTATTAATCTGTTGATAATGAAGATGTTTGTTTGTGTTGGATTGGAGTTACGATTTTAAATGGATGTTATTTGATTCCAGTCGCAGCAATCATTAACTGCGTTTATTTCATTTATGTGAGCTAAAAGTATACAAACTATAACACATTATTTAGAGAAATCTTGTTGCAGAAATGCACTTTTAAACAGCTGAAATCTAGATTTGTAAATGAACTTGGACACATAACACAAACATAATTAGTTTGGATTAAATATCTTGTTATGTGATTGCTGGCTGCAATCTCAATTCCATAATTCTCTTGCAAAATTACAATTTCTTGAAGATCATCGTTTTTCTTAGTATTGACGCAGTTACTTGCAAATTATAATTACATATCATTCACTTAGCAATAATTACTGGACTGGATTCCTGTGATTTTATTATAAATAATGTTGGTTTACGTGGAAGACATAATCTTCGTGCCATTTAAAAAACTTAGGTACAAGCTATTTCTTTTGTATTATTTTAGTCAACAACTCGTAACAAAATTCGCAACCCAAAAAGCGTAACTAATATTACGTATTCAATGATGAAATGTAGTTTTACAAAAAAGAGTTGTACAGCAAATAACATAACGCTTTATTTACACAAGTGCAGTTTTAGTTTATCTGGGTTCTACAGAGCACTGGTGACCCGGTTGTACTGTAGTTCCGTTTCGATCGTACTCAGGTGCTCTATTTATACAATCCCAACCTGTCTGCGGATTGAACTTGGATATTTACAGTTTCATATCTGTTATATAGCTACCTATCTGCTATCTCTCGCCATACGTTATGTTTATGTAATGGATATGTATTTCGGTAGTGATGTATGGATGGAGAAAGCTATTTGAAAGCCTTTTACCGATCTGTCTGATTACTATTTTTGTGAAGCGCAGATTGAAAACAGTTTGGAAATTGTTGCGATTACTAAAGTTGTTTTGATGATAATGAAACGTGAGCTAGTATAATGTATATACATTTTTCGTGCCAAATGAAACCTTTTCATTGACGTTTGTCGGCGAGTGGCGAGTGTTTCCTTTCACGTGGGCTGCACGTTCCAACACGCGACTTGTACCACCCACGCGCTTAACATAATCCCATTCTCGGAACCTTGACTTATAAATTACTTATCCTGTCACCTTTCCTACCGATAAATTGCCAGGGAAACCATCCCTCATATGCGAAACTTGGATCCATTTAAACTTCTCTAATAAACTGGAATCCCTCAGCGTCACACACATCAATTTCCTTCATGTCTCATGTATGTAAGTGTTACATGGCAGTCCAATCGTTTGAATAAATTCTTAGGAATTCTCTCTTGTTTATTTTATCATCCAAAATACGTACTAATACGCCACGTCCCTGATAAAATTATCAACTAACCTCCATTAATTAGCACATTTTCGTAGCGTGCGAGTTATTTAGGAACCATTTTAAGAATCGACACAGCGTTTCGCGGCGCAGGAGATTTGCCAAGATCCAAGTGCGTGGAGATTGGGTAATTTGTTTAGATGTAAACGTAATGATTGTGTATAATAGTTCAATTACCGGTGATTGGGACGTCTGGCGTGCAGACTATTTTGTTCTTAGCTAATTACCTTTGTAATCGTTCTATTTTTTGTCGGTTATTGGTTTTGGCATCGATTGGTTTTCTATTTATAGCGCCGCGGGCGGATGGAGATAACGACTCGTCGCCATTAAAGACGTGATCGATAACTTACACTTGACGGTCTTTCTATACCTTTGGTTATTGCTTATATGTTGTGTACATTTGAATCGATAGAACATCCTTCGCTAAAAAGTGATCTGCAAACATTTGTTGTTATTAGACTTTCTTGGACTGAAAGACCGTTTAAATATAGATACGTATGTTCCAAGAAATAAGATCATTTCGAAGTAATATAAATCTTGATTTATTTATTATGTCGACAGTAGTAAAAACTAACGATTCACAAAATAATTGATGAGTAATTTCTTTTAAAGATCAAGAGATGTTTAAAGATTGACTGTTTGTGAACGGCGCGTATTTTATGGAATAAGAATCGCAATCGATTGTTTTATTGTTTATTCTCAATATCTCGTACTGATCGCGTTGGTAAACAAGAGCATGATGCAATCAAAATAAAATGTCTGGAACAGTTAGCTGCATCTTTGCAAATAATAAAAAAAACCTGGTGATTTTGCTTGCGGCATTCGTCAACTGCCTTCAAAGTGACGATTTTACTCTTCCTATGGCTTGACGCCAAATATTTTCATAAGAGAGTGTACTCAGACGGAATTTTATATTAATTTCATGCTTCACATTCATTGGTGGTTTATTATTCTACTCGTCAGTGTGGTCACGTGTCTGTGCAATATTTCGTTGGTCGTCGTAATATTTTGGAGCATTTTTATTATTTTTCATAACTGTTTAAAGAGCGGGTGTGCTGAGAGTGCAGCTTCTTATTTCAGCTCCTTACGACTTTGCTGTTTTTTCAGGACAAAATGTTTTCTATGTTCTAATCTAAATGTGCCAAATTTCATCCAAATCTGTTTCGCCATTGCGACAAGATTATAGTAAAAAACTTTCAGATTATTATTAGGCAGTATTGGATAAGATTTTCCACTTTCACTAAAATGTATTCCAAATGTATCATCAAGTGAAAATATTATTTGCTCCCAGATACATTATGGGTTTATTTGTCACGTTTTCTATTAGACATAGTAAATAGACAAGAAATGTGAAGTTGTCTAGGCCCCACTACCTAGAGTAGGCGTCGAAGCCTTCAAACGTCTCAGTCGGAACGTATATACATTGTTACGTAGGCTTGGCTTGTGAAAGGTTATCTCGGTGCGCTAGCATTTGGCACACTCACTATTATATTACTCAATATCGATGCTTTGTTTATTAGAGCACATGTTCTAAGACAGGGATTAACCTAGTTATTTGCTGACATTGTATCGTATGCAATGATGGGTTTTGCTACTTGTTGCTCTTAAGTCTAGATTTTGTGGCCTGTGTAGCAAATGCAGAGTTTATTGCAAGGAATGAAGTGATGGACACACCAATTTCAAGAGATGCCGATAATGGAGCCATAACAAACAATCTGAAAACAGACTTGTAATAAGTGCATCAAGTACTTCTATCGATTGATATAAATAATGCAGATGCTGTTGAAGCTGGTAATAATTTCAATTCAGATTAATAACTGCACAGATAAAATATATTGAATCGATTAAAACACGAGTATAAATGTGACAATAGTCTGTAACAACTCGAGCTATTTGATGATATAATAATATACAGGTCGTTGTTTTGGTCAGCGACGAGCGACTCAGGGTCGATCATACAATAGATACTGGTGCTAAAAAAAATATAAAAAAAATACTTTATTTTTTTTTATTAATAAAAATAAAAAAAATAAAAATTTGAAAATCATGTAGTAAGCTAAATTGTAGACATAATACTCAACGGGAGTGCGAGGGAGTAAAGGGGTGGGGCGATGGCGGCTTGTGCCTAGCTCTAGTCAGTGCACGTGCCTAGTAACCATACTTTGCGGTAATTTTATTTCAAATTGAATAAGGTATTTCTCAACATATTTACAGTATTTAATGGAATTAAGTCCATTTTTGGGGAATATATATTTTGTACTACCGCTCCTGCGTCGCTTGTCGCCGACCAAAACAACACCCTGTATTATTACAGTGATATAACACTCACACTTTGTTCGGCGATAATAACAGGGTCTATTTTCAACAATTACGTTGTGCCATTGTCTAACAATCGGTCTTTGGACGGTGAAAGATCACGTACGACCTAAAAAATAAACAATGCACCGAAACGGTTGCGTTTCCTGTCTGGTGGGTAATTTTGACATAAACATGACTAAATTAGTTTTGGAAAAGCCGTGGTTATAAAGTAGTGGGGTAAGATAACATTTCCGTTGATAAAATAATTGCGAAAGCAACCGATTTATAATCAGAGAGGTCATGACGGCAGTAACCTATCTGTCTGATATTTTAGAATGTTTTCGCTTACTTACATTGATTTAATGTTAATTAGGTTCCAAATCAGTTAATTTGGCTGTAAGGTTAGTGAAAGTATCTTGGGATTCACCTTGGCAATGGAAGTTTCGGAGCACCAAACTAACTAAAAGTTACCCCGGACGATATCTATGTATAAGGAGATCCAAATGTAGAAGACCTTTCTAAATTGTAAATTTAATGAACGTAAACAATACTGCCGTTTTCAATTTGAAAAATTGCAAGAATGCAGCTGCGTCCGACCTTCGCTGGGAAGAACCTGTTCTTACAGATGACGTTTTATCGGTTCAACGAATTATTGAACAAACGTATACGTTCCATTTGCTTAGCGCCGATAATGCATCGATCTACCAAGTGTGAATGTCATACATTACTGCATGGCAAGCAATTCAGCCAATATTTGCCGTCTACCTTGTAACTAAAACCTGTGTAACACTAGAGTTATTGCTCCACAGATAACGTCATAGCTCACGCTATTATCATCCTTAGTTGAAGACAATACCGTGACAATAGAGTTTATAATGGCATCAATGACAAATGTAGTGTTACTAATTGTACCGGCGACGTAGGATATTTGCAAAATATAGCCGGTTGCGTCACACTTAACTAACTCTTAGATGTTACATGAAAGTTTATCGAAGAACAATTTACGGAATGTAATGGCAAATGAGATTTTTGTTTATATTCGTGGTGAAACTAATTTAATTGCATTGCAGATATGGTTTCAGTCGGAATGCAACCGAGAAGCGAACTTAATTCAAAATTGCCTATCTAAAGATATGGGGTTGCATAAGAAATACAATTAGACGTCCCAATAGATCAGGAAACTATACTGACTCGTTTTCTTATGTTAATCAAAATCATGAAACGAGAATTATCATCAACCGAGGATTGTTTGTTAACCACTGACTCAATAGAAGCCTCATCAATGTGAATACTTTGCCAGGCAATGGTGACGAATTTCACACAAATGTTCCGAAAATAATACTCAGTTTTTGTCGGGTTTCTACTTGCGTCACACGTCAAGTACAAAACTTACGCGTACTAAACTTGGGATTCTGTGACCTTTGCCACTTTATCACATTCAGATGTATTTATAGAAGTAATAGGTTACCGCTCGCTTTTCTCGTGCAATCTATCTTGCTGTGGACAACCGCTACCTTCGGTACGGTTCTAGGTAGGTACTGTGTGAGTCGGCGCGATATTTCGCACAGTGTAAGTGGCTGTTTCCTATCTGAGCATGCCAGTACACTGTAGAAGACGTAAAGCGGAGCCGTGACGGCATTTGTGCAAACATTACTATTGACCTTCGTTAACTCCAGCATGTCTGTGTTTGTCGCAAATTTTTCAACAGCACTTTTATGAATGCTTTTATTATCAACACTTCATACCTTTGATGAGTTAGGTAAACAGAATAAACTGATTATGTATAAACATCCGTTGATGGTGGAGATTTATTAATGTTTCAAGAAAGAGAAGTGAAAATCTTTCTGTTCCTTTGTATCAAATATTTATTCCGAAGATTCCGATAGTCCTACAAAGTTTTTCTTCTAATCTAATCAATGGCATTGATTTTGCAGAGTTCACGAACTTGCAAGTTCATTTCAATACACAAAGCGTAGCCAGTGCGCGTCTCTTGTACGGACGTTTACCCTTTTTGTGAATTGAAGATGGGTCGAATACTTTACAGCTGTTCATAGATAAATAAAAGCATTGGGACAAAAAAATTAAGCATGTTCTTAGAATCATATTAATCATTCTATTGGACAATTTCCAGATTACTGCCAGTTTAAGAACAATGACACTGTTATTGGATTTGTATATTCTTTTCGTACTTTGATCTTGGGAAGTCCGTCTCCAAAAATAGACATATTTAGACAAGCCAAACACCCATTGTTTGCAAAACCAATCTTATTTAAAACTACTATTGTAAGATTTTACATCAATACAGAATATTCTACTTTACAACGAGTTACTGCAATACAGAGGCAGGCAGGTAACTGCATTTAAACCAAAAGGCCCCTATTGCACTGTGTGCATGTCAGTTGCTAACACAGTCAGTTCCGTGTCTAATATTATCCGCTGTACTTTCGTTGATTAAGACACAGTGTCGATGTGTGTCGTCGCGTGGGTGCCGCTAGATAGACGCCGTTATCAAAATGGCGGCGCGTGGCTTGTAACAGCCATTGTAAGCGGGCGGTCGTTGACGCGGCCGGATCTTTGGCGTGGCGCGTCTATTGATTACGTACGAGCGGGCTTGGGGAATACTTCCAGCGACATCTAGCGGACATATTTTGTACTTGCGTTGTAATTTTATTTCGATAGATGGCGCTATTCGTTTTTCTAAAAACGGTTTATTGATAGAAAAAAAGAGTGATTCTGAGAAATTATTGAATAGAAATAAATAAATAGGTTTTTATTTTAGGTATAACATTTTTTTCTTCTCAATGAATCAGCTTTCCTCATGAATGAATAATGAGTGAATATATATAAGTTGTGGATTTTTTATGTCTTGACATTTCTATTGGATAATAATATTTTTATATTAATAAGTATGTACTTAGGATATAAAAAGCATAAAATCTTATCGTAAAAGTGTAAAGGAAACAGCTGCACTCTCTTATTTTTATCATCCTGTTTTTTCTGAATTGCCAAATATTCATTTAATGATTATTTATGTTCATCCTTAAATATTTTAGTAAATATCCACTGGAATTTTAAAATATTTACCAACTGCTTGAAGCATTTGTGCTTATGTTACTTTTATTTTTGTCCCCAGTGTAAAGACTTTGAGAAAGTTGGCGCCACTATCGCCGTGACTCCTTGCGACGTGGTCGAGGAGGCAGACATCACCTTCTCCTGTGTCGCCGACCCTCAGGCGGCTAAAGAGGTAAAGACAAACATATGTGCTATCTAAATAAAGTCTTTTATCCTATGAGGTCAAGACATAAATACTGATAAATAGCCCCAGAGGCGGTCAAGTCAGTCTTATGTTTCAAACTGTAATTTCCTATGATTGGCTAATTTGGACTAGCAGTCTACCTTCTGGGACTTCTATACCGATTATTTGGCAAGAACTAATTAGTAAGTAAAATTGATGTCTTGGCTTGATAAAGATATGATATTAATACGACAGTTTGGTAAGCTGAAAAGCAAGCACCAAACAAGAAAATGTAAGAAAACGTTTTTCTTTTAATGCATCAATCTATAGGCGGTATAACCGGTGCACATGTTTAGCAACCGTGACTGAATATGTAACATAAATTATTCTAGAACACAGTGTACAAATGTTTAATTAACTCTCCCGCCCTGTGTCTATTTTAACCCGCATCGTTTCTTATAATAGAATATTTATTTTCATGCGAACAACAGACCGCTTGTCTAGCTGTGAAGTGCAGCTGCGGAAATGCCGATATGTGCTTGACAGATTTAGCATTTGAGGGTGGTATTCAGTCAGGCGGGTACTATAAAGTACCCTGCCACCGTGCTATGGTTTCATGGGAAGCTGCAGTTGAGAGCCAGTTTCCTTCAGGGCGTTATGTGTACTAGTGAGCCACATACGGTGGTTAATCGCATATACATAGTAAAAACCGACTAATGAACCCTTGGCTCGTTCTGTACACACGGCAACACATCAAGCTATACTGAGTATAAGCTGATCTCGCACTGTATGGGATTTCCGTACAATGAGAGGTCAGCTTATACTGGAAATGTATAGCTTGATGAGTTGCCGCGTGTACCTACAAAAGGATTCCAAATTCAATAATACACTCCGTAAGCATTTTCTACCGCGGACCCCTTGCTCCCATTATACTAATGTACCGAAAGATACCTAAGTAATTGTAGCTAAAATCTACGTTATGTCAGCAAATTTTCGCAGATTTTACCTCCGACCTGTACATAAACATTTTATGGGCAACCGTGTCGTGCGAGAGAAAGGTCAGCTGCGTTAGGGCATAATGACACTAACCGATACAATATGACATTGACCTTTTTGTTTGTATTGCCTTTTATATGTTGGCCGTTTATACGGAAATAAGCTTTATGGACACGCCGCTGACGTGGAAATTGATTAAGGTCGGGAGGGATGAAACCTTACTGAAGTTCAGTTGTTCATCTTTCTCAAAGTTGATCTCTACGCTTTAGTTATCAAACATTCTATTGAGTTACGGCCAAGAATAAACCATCGGGAAATCTATCCTATCTATCCAAGCGCAAGTTTTTGTAGGAACTGTAGGATCTTGTTACATCTGTAACAAGTATCTGCCCTGCCATTTGGTATGTTTGACCATTTTTTTTACCTGTTTTTGCTCTATGTGCCAAGTTCCTTCGAAATTCATTCTAATAGTATGGCGTTATTGAATAACAAATTCGCATTTATGGTTTCATAAAATTCGCTTTTTATAAAGACTGATTTTTGACAAAAAAAAAATCCTATCCTAGGGGACTCCAGTTCGTTCGTTTTGAAAATCTGATCTGACTGCTGAGACATATTTTCAACAGTGGATATACTTGGTGATGATCATATTATACTCCTGCATGATGCTGTCCTCGTGACTCGTAAGCTATAAAATAATTCACCCGCTGTTGGCCGAAATCACCAGTAATTGTAGCCACAGCGAGTATTAACAAAAGTACACTATAAGGATTCATAACATAAGCAAGCGTTTGCCAAACTGCTATGGCTTCCCATTTATGTGGGGAGAGATTAAATATATTGACTAGCTGAAATTATATCCTGTACAAATCATTATCTAGTTTATTTCAAACTAGTTTTACCTCTTTATAACATTCTTTTACTCTACATTACACAGACATAAATCTAAATAGATAACACAAGTCCATCCATCCGTATGAAAACCAAGCGTGTAATTTTTTTTCTATCTACCATAATGTCACAAGAGCGCTTTAGGTAGTTAGGCGATAACGTGAAAATTAAGCGATCCTATTTGTAATCTAAACACATATTTGGTGGACATGCAGCCTATGCGAGTTCCCTGTCCGCGCGACATAGTTTCAAAAGAAGAGCATTGCTCACCCTTTTAGCACAGCTTTTGGCACGCGAAGTAAATACACTCGCGTCATCTAGTTAGATTTATATCTGTGATTACACCTCTACGTTGTAAGAAATAAGTTCCCTCCAGATGTCATGGTTCTATGACCAGTGTTTTAGACTTTTGTTGATTCAGTTAGGGCTAGTTTTATTAAATGTAGCAAAGTAAGAATATCATAAAATTATACGAAAGCGCCTTGAGTCCAGCCAGACGCTTTTATACAAATGAGCCCATAATTTTGATGGTAATGTATTTTAATGAGGACGTCGTAAATACATTTTAGGTGAAGGATTCCGAGATTAATAAATTTCCCATCAGCAGTTGTCGATAGATGGGACTGAGATGAAAGCAATCATGTAAACAATTCACTATGTGCCATTTTTTCTTACTTTATTTTGACTATAAAGGCAGCAAACAAGTAAACGGCCCGTCTGATTGTTAGTGATTACTGTAAGTCTGTAAACGCTTACAACACCAGGAGCATTGACTCTGCATACATTTATTCTGTCTCTTGAAGAACCTCATGCTGTAGGTACTCTCTTGAGAAAACCACTTCGAGAGCTCAGTCCACGACCTGAGCGTCCGTAGAATGAAGCGCGCTCGAACACTTTGGTTTTAAAATGTGAGAATGAGCTCCGTGGATTACATGTAAACTAAATGTTTCAGATGGTATTCGGTAACTGTGGCGTGCTGCACTGTCCGTCGCTGGAGTCGAAGGGGTACGTGGAGATGACGTCGATAGACGCCGACACCTCGCACGATATCGTCGAAGCTATTAGCGGGAAGGGCGGGAGGTATCTTGAAGCTCAGGTGGGTACTAACTAGCTTTTCTTATGTAATAGTTGCTTCTTGCCGGAGACTTCTCAGTTTAGGTGTATTCCGAACCGGTGGTAAATTCAACTGTATGTACCAATTTAACGTTCATAAGTGCCTTACTAGGGCCTAAACTGAATAAATGACTTTTTGATTTTGAGTTGACCATCTTAATCAACAGATTGAGAGCCAGTTCTTTCTAGGCTTTGGGTGCTTACCACCTTCGGCCACATCATCACTTACCATGGTGAGATTGTGTATTGACTTTTTAACTTGAGGTTGGTAGCCAGCCAGGCGGATACTACAAAGCACCCTACCACGTGCTATGGTTTTCTAACGATGTTATCCTTCACCGCGAAGCGCGAGCTCATTGTGAGATTCGAACCGACCTTCGTGATGGTATTTTACGTGGCTACCACTGAGCTATCATCGTCATACATGTTGTTTTTTTAGGGTTTCGTACCCGAAGAGTGCCAAACGGGACCCTATTACTAAGACTCCGCTGTCTGTCCGTCTGTCTGTCAGTGAGCTGGATCTCATGAACGGAACATATTTCTATTGCCGCTATAACAACAAATAATAAAAATCAAATTTATTTAAACAATAAAGGGTGCGCCCATACAAGAAACGTTTTTTAATGGACGCTTGCAACACATGGGGCATCACGTACGCGTTCCCAACCCTTCCTCCCTCCCCAATGAGCTCTGGTAGAGATCCCTTTTATTGGTAAGGCCGTCCATCGTAACACTAACTGTCTATCTATAACAGGAGATCCTAAACTTTTTTTCTCGTAGAAAACTAAAAATTTTCAGGTTTCGGTGGACCCTCTGCTGCTTCACTTCTACCATATTCCCAAAACTCGTCAATACATTTGAAGATTAGATCTATCTGACGTGGGTCTACGTCAGTTGAGTCCGTTGAGTCTCCCGTGGACCCCTGGGGGTCTATCTGGACCCCTTTGGGAATCACTGATCTATAGCGATGTTACTCACGCGCAGGCACACAACATAAAGTTATTTGGCTGCGATATTTTGTAAGGTGGAGTTAGTTCCCCAGTCGAGCTGCTTTTTTTTTTTATTTATTTAGTGCAACCAACAAGACATACACTACACTATTACAAAAAAAATACATGACATAAATTCTAAATGTTGCCTCAATTACAGGCTACCACAGCATGCAATTAATTGAATTATTATGAATAAAGTATTACAGGAAAAAAAAGCTATAACAAGAATCCATTGTATAGAGCAATTAAAATAAAAATTAAAATATAACAAGATCATAATTTAAACAATACATAATGGCCCTGATTCTGTTGTTCACAACTAAACTAATTTTAATGTCACTATCTCTCTTTTTAACAAAGAACATAAGAAAAGGATGTAAGAAATTTAGTCCTGTCAAATTAGTCCAATGCTTGTTTTCAGTATAAATTTAGTCGCCATCTATCGCGGTACGCCTAAATACACGCAAAATAAGACGGCAGAGATTATATTGACAACTTAAAATATGTTCTATCCTTTTTCAATAATGTTCGTAAGAAAGAGATGAGATTTGACTAAAATTAGTTTAGTGCGATTTACAACAGAACTTACGGCACAGCACGACAAATTTACGGCACCAGTGTCAATTTAATTTGTATAATATTAATTAAAATTTAAGAAAAATACAACAAGGATAAAATAATTTAAATTAATTCACAATCATACCAAAATTATATTCAAAATAAGGTATACCTACTTACTAAAACAATGTAACAATTTTTGATTTAACAATTTTTAAGCGACTTAACGTAATAATGTACTTTTCTTATGGTATGGTGTGGTTGTGTTGTGTTCCAGATCCAGGGTTCGAAGACGCAGGCGGAGGAGGGCACGCTGATCATCCTGGCGGCCGGCGACCGCTCGCTCTTCGACGACTGCCAGTCCTGCTTCAAGGCGATGAGCAAGAACTCCTTTTACCTTGGTAGTAGTCAGCTTCTCCGGTTCATGGCGCGACGAACGTTGGACGTTGACAATTATACACATACAGACAATACATCACATCATTCATCGACGTTCACGGAAATTAATACATACATACAGTAGTATCTAACTGATATGGCTTACCGATGTACCTGCGCATAAGATACATTTTCAAAGCGCAGGAAACGCTATGGGTCGGCAGCTGCCGCCATGTTAGCGCGCGCCGTGCGGAGGGGCGTGACTTGCGAGGGAGATAAACAGATAAACATATTTATTAGTAATATTTAAGATTACAAGTCACAATTTTTACATTTCGTTACATAATTTCAAATTTAAATAGCAATCAAATAAAAAAGTAATAATTTCAAAGTACAATATAAAAAAATAATTCATACAAAAAGAAATTTCAAATTTCAAAAAGCATTTATTCAATTTAGGCCCTGATAAGGCACTTATGAACGTTGACAAATGGCTGTACACCGGTTCCAAATACAACTTGAACTGAGAAGACTCCGGCAAGAAACTCAGCAAGTGTTTTTTTTTTTTAAGTATGTAAATAGAAGTATTACAATTACAAAATATATATAACAATAGCCTGCGAAGCGAACAATTCATTCAAATGCATTCTTGTCATCTACAAAATCAGAAACTTTATAGTACCCTTTCGTGCATAACTTCTGTTTAACTATCTTTTTGAATCTATGTATAGGAAGCTCTTGGATTTAAATAAAAATACATTTCTGCCACTATGTCAAAAAAAAATTTATGGTGTAGAACGCTTTCTCAGCGAGCCAACGTTTCAGGGAAGATTTGAATGCCAATAACGTTTTTGTGTGGAGAACCGACGGAACTAACAGCTGCAGTGTATTATGAACCTTATAGTAGTAATCTAAAGTTGATTGTAAGTTTTAAGCATTCTTTCGTGAATCTTCGGGGCCATACTTTCTTTTCTGTGCGGACGAAGATTTACGACGCGCCATATCAGTTGGGTACTACTGTACGCAGTTGGAACTCAACAATACTCTTTAGGTGCCGATCCACAGCGAGCGGTCTAAGTTCTACGTTTCGCGTTCAATCTATGCGGCGCTTGTGATCATTGCACACAGCGACCGCAGTGGTCAAAGAGAACGCACGTTCTGTTGGAGTTCCACTCTCGAAAGCTGGCAGGTCGCGATACGTCTGAGCTATTGGAAATATTTAAGTGATAGCATTTTTTTGTATTAAAGTAAAAAGAGAGTACGGCTTGTGATCTGCTAGACCAGTGTTTTTCAATCTTATTGATTTCGCGACCCCCTTACAGGTTGAATAATTCTGGCGACCCCCTTGTCAGACAGACAAAGAATTTATAAATTAAAAGACTACGATAAAGATTTTCTTTATTTTGATACCTTTACTTATTAGTTTGCAAGAAGCCGCGAGAGGTTTGCAACTAAGTAAGAGGTTGGACGCCCGCTTGCGCGAAGTCTACCTTGCCTTTTTCCTTCTGCCGATGACCCCCCGACTAAGGTTTCGTGGCCCCCCTAGGGGTCGCGACCCACAGATTGAAAAACAGTGTTAGACTGCACGCTGTGTGCACAATAGTGACCGCGAAACGCAGAACAATGATCGCTAGAACTCAAGACCGCGCTGTGGTACCGGCGCCTAATTAACAAATAGGTATTTATATGTAATAATATACCTATATATATTTGTCACACACACCTTCAACATCGCAAATGCACACCACACACGGCGAAGCGAAAATCTTGAAATATTTTATGATATGGTTAGCGAGACAGCGCTATGCTAGGAAGAGAAGCAACTACATCATAATTTTTCTTCTCTTTCACTATCATAGTCTGTCTCATTGATCTTAGAAGTTAAATAAACTAATATACGGACTATTTTACATAAAACTTGTCGTTACTACAAGTTGTACTAACTATGGCCAAAATGAGTTAATTGCACTGCGCTACTCACGGCCTTAACGACTATCCCCCTTACTCATAAAGCGCTATTAAACTAATATACTGTTTAAATGGTCACGTAAATAATGTCACATTATTTGACAATGACAATAGAGTGACGTTATTTACGTGACCCTTTAAACGGTATATTAGTTAAATAACGTTTTATGAGTAAGGGGGTAAACCTCTATACAAAAGGGACATAGTAAACAAAATATTTTCACTATAAAAATCTAATGGTTTAAGACTAAACAATTATTATTATGTTTACTTTGCATGTTGGTTTTTTGAGTGTTTTATGTATGCATGTACTATTTTTGGGCAGTTTATGTACTTACGGCCTTACTCATAAACGCTATTTAAAGTTAAGTCATACTTAAAACAGTTATTTAAAAAAATCTTCACTCATAAACGGTATTTATCCCTATTCACTGCTTAAAAACGTTATTTAAAGAGCTGTCAAATTAAACAACCTACGACCCTTGTTTAACGGGCTAAATAGCAAAATGGCCGCCAAATAAACAGCTGTTGCTTGATTGCTGTAAAATATTTTTCATTGATTTCCGAAAATAAGCTGGATATATGATGTTAGATTATATAGAAACACCATAAATTACTTAAACTTGTACCTCGATGACCGAGCTTTGCTCGTTTTTTTTTTTTTTTGGTAAATCATATTAGTTTTTCTCACAAAAGAACTCAAAAGCAAAAAAAAATATCATCTGGACTCGAACAGGGTCTTCTGGTTTCGGGACCGCCCGATTTGGCTATGATAACCTTGTAAATGGTGGCAAAATTTACATTCGTATTCTAATGATATTGTTCAACCTTATTCCACCAACCCCATTTTTACACCGAACCACAAGACGCCGGGAAAATTTTCACCCGTACGTTGTTGACATACCGAATATACGGACACAGCGTTTTGCATCCTCATTTATAATGCGGACAGCAAAGGAGTGGAACTTGCTTCCGGCGTCTGTGTTTCCTGACGCTTACAATCTAGGTACTTTCAAGGCCAGAGTGAATAGGTTTCTTCTGGGTAAGCGTGTTTCATCTTAGGCTTCGTCATCGCCCCTTATGGGCGGGTCAGTGGCCAAACGCAAGCCCATTTAATAAAAAAAAGCAGTTTTTCATTGCCTGAAAACACGGATAAAACGACGTTTTCTAAAAATGAAACCTAGCTAGATCGATTTATCGCCTCCCGAAACCCATTGGAGCTGTTTCCGAGATTCAGATCATATACAATATAATATTATCATAAAACACATAATAAAACTTTTCAAATTGTTGCTGTTTCTTTTTTTTAAAACCTCCATAACTGTCAAATGTATGGTCTTGACGTTGGTGTCGCCATATATAATATTATTTTTGCTCTTTAAATCCTTCAATAACTAAATCATGATTAAAATGCGTTTATGAGTAAAGAAAAGTTAAACACTGAATAAAATTTTAAATAGTATTTAGCTATATACTATTTAATCCGTTATTTAAGAGATTTTTATGAGTAAGACCGCTAGTTATTTAGGTAAATGTATTGATTGAAGGTTATTTATGTTTCAAAAGAAACGTATCCGGCAAACAAAGAATTATGAAGGTCGCTGCAATAGCTATAAAATTATTAAAAACCGAGATTGAAATCTTAATTATGTACTTTATGAAATTACCTCATTAGCTCGCCTTTTCATTCAAATATTAGAATTACTACCAAATTATTGTATTTTCATCGGTACTTGATAAGTGTGCAAAGTTTCAGTTTAATCCGACGTTTTAAAGTCAATGAAAATTACGTTTGAAGATTCCATTCCATTACATGGATACTTACATACATACAGGTGAAGCTAATAAAAGCGTGTCAAAATGGTTTGGTCCCCGGCGGTTTCACCCGTGTTCCCGGGATAAAAAGTATGTCCTATGTCCTTCTCCATACCATAGGCTATCTGCATGCCAAATTTAATGATGATCTGGGGCTCTACCGCGTAACTTTGATGGTAATCGTAACGAACACCATTAATATATTTCATCCGATCAGGGCCCGCGAATGATCATCGTCGCATCGAACCGCGTGCGCGTCATTGGATGAAATAATTAATGGTATTCGTTACGATTACCACCAAAGATACGCAATAGCCCGGCCGTTGAGAAGTTGAGGCGTGGAGGCGTAACAAACAACCAAACAAATAAACGAACAAACAATCTCACTTTCGCATTTATAATAGTTAGCGTATTGCATCTTGACACAGACTCGCAATTCCTGTTTATAACACTACACAAGAACACAGGCAATTTTCACACGAACGAAGTCACGAGCACGAGCTAGTTTTCCGTTCATTTTACACTAATACGCATGCAGTTTTCACCTTGCTTCTATTTTCACCTTCATAATATTTCATTTTTATTTCCAAATGTTTTGGTTTTTTTGTATTTTAGTTAATTTAACACTTTATTTGCAATGTTTTTTTTATGTTGTAAATGTCAACGATCAAATCTGAGCGTCCGAAAAGAATATTGCTGCTTAGGATTGCACTGCATTTTAGATTTACAGGCTTCTCGCTGTTGTGAGAATACACTGTCTTACTTTCTTCCTGCCTGATTTTTGTATTTAAACTTACAACGTTATCTTTAGAAGAAACGACGATACAGAAACTATATAGATCTAAATCAAAAGTGCTTCCCTATTACATTTTATAACAATATAGACTGTAATTCTGCTTGTTATGTGTGGTTTGAATTTGTTGCTTTATTTCTTTTTATTCATTTATTGTTAACAAAAATAGATCTAAAATAAAATAAAAGGAGTCTAAAATGTTTACAGCATTTATAAAGTCCAACAAAAATCATTTTCTATTTAAGTGTATTGTTAGATTTCGACCAAAAGAAACAGGTATACAATGGCCTGTTATTATGTTGAATCTACCATTGTCATTATCATATTCAGCCTAAAGATGTCCAATCTCCTTCATATACTTCCGCAACGAATGCTGATATGGGTGGTTTTGACCCAGCGCCTCTCACTGATTAGATCGTCGGCCCATCGTTCAGCTCGACCCTTTCTTGACCCTTCAAACTTTAAATTTGAAGGGAGTGGACATTTTCGTCGAGTCAGTAAAGGCAGCTACTTCAAGTGTTGGAGCCACGCGAATATGGTCTGAAGAGACTGTCCCTTAATTTTTGAGTAAACAGCGAGAAAACTGCGATTATTGAAAAATATTTTTATTAGCTTAATCGATTTTGTCTCTGGCAAGGATCAAAAGGCTTTACGGGGCCAAGTTAGGTTAGGGTACTAGAAATGTCACAAATGTAAAATATCTTTTCCTATACATTTTTCTAGGATAGTTAGTTTATTTAGTTAAATACTGTAGTGACATGTAAACAAAATAAAGTCATCATAATTATATCTGCCTAACTAACGATGTCCACTGCTGAACATAGGCCTCCCTCCCCTTTTAACTTCCGCATTGAAAGGTTTTGGGCCGTTTATATCCAGGGGCGCCCAGTCTATTTGACTAGGTCGTCGGTCCACCTGGTGGGAGGTCGTCCAGCTTCGCGCGTACCAGTACGTGGTTGCCACGAGAGAACCTTCCTTCCCCATCGGCTATCGGTTCTTCGAGCGATGTAGTCTGCCCATTGCCACTTTAGCAAACCAACTCTACGAGCTGTATCGGTAGTTTTTGTTTTCCTACGAATGTCCTCGTTTCGGACTCTGTCACGTAGGGAGATTCCGAGCATAGCTCTTTCCATAGCTCGCTGAGTCACTTTGAGCTGATTTATTCGGTCACCAGTAAAAGATCACGTCTCTGTAACTCGTAGCTTTCGATTTTAGAAATTTCCACCATGTATACTACTATGTCTTCAAACAAGCACACGTCCCGCCTGGTGGTAAGTGGTTACCGTAGCCATATGGACGCTTGTAACATTCGGAGCATCATTTACGCGTAACTGACTCTGCCCCCCACCCCACAAGTTCTATACTATCATGCTAAGAAGTCATATTTGACAAGAGGGTGTCTCTCCTTTCTGCACTATGTTTGTCTCTTTTTGACACATGGATGTATATGGGCTGTCAAAAGTGACCTATTAGAAAGGCCCTATATTAGCAACCTTATTGTGCAAGAACAATATTAAGTATTTGGCAGTGTTCTGTAATGTGGAGGTACTTCCCTAGTCAAACTGCTTTTTGAGCGAAAGAAACGCTATGATCTACCTCTTAAAGTTTATAAAGGCGTGTTAATGTAACTAATGTGCAGCGTATACTATACTATACCAGGTGACATCGGCAACGCGTCGAAGATGAACTCGGTGCTGCAGGTGGTGGGCGGCGTGTCGCTGGCGGCGCTGGCCGAGGGGCTGGCGCTGGCCGACCGCGCCGGCCTCAACCAGGCGGACCTGCTCGACGTGCTCGCGCTCACGCCGCTCGCCTCCCCGCACCTCATACTCAAGGGACGAGGTACCATACCATACCACTACTATACTGGGTCAATTTTTTCCAGCCAGTGAGGGCAACTTCTGAACTACAGGTCTTAGAGAAAAACGCTGAAAAGAACCCCGAGCTGAATATACAGGTACTATACATGACGAGACAACTAGATCACATCGGCATCTCGGTGCTGCAGTGTAGTGGGCGGCGTGTCACCAGGCTATCATTTACATCCAATATAATATAATAAGGCGGATCTATTCCCAAACCTTTTCCCCAGCGACTTTTCCTTAGATGCCAGTACAAAAAAACTTGGTATCCTGAATAAGGTGAGATGATACTTCACAAAGTCTCAATTTTGACCAAGCATGCAATACTGTTCTCATCTGTGGGATGGCTCAACCAAATATCAACTTGCCACTTAGGATTCGGTAAATAGACGCGCTCGAAGGATACAATACTACAAAATTCTTTATTATTTACACAAAAAACACACAATATAAAAATAACAAAACAAAAATAAAGTGTAAACAATTCAGGCGGCCTTATCGCTGAAGCGATTTCTTCCAGGCAACCTACGATAGGATAATTGACTATAGGGAACAAACGTACAAGAAGCCGCAAAATCTGGATTATTGGTGTCAGGTTGCAAGTTTGTCGGTTTTCTACAGATTGTTCCACGATGAATGCGAACTCCATAATTCTTCCGTCCCCGTTCTTCTATCGGACCACGTGGGGTCGGAAGGTTTTCTACCGCTTTGTCGTTGAAATTCTTTCTGCCATACCGAGCGTACCGCTTCCTCCTTCGTTCCTTATACGCACGGCCAAGATGTGGAATTCTTTCCCGGACAACACATTCGACTAGGGTTTATTCAAGGCCAGAGTGAACAGTCATTTTATGGGCACGTGCGGTCCACCCTAGACTACATCTTCGCTTACCATCAGGCAGGATTGTGGTCAAGTGCAAGCCCATATACTATTTTAAACAAACCTCCACACTTACCTATAACTTGTGATTGTCTCTTCTTGTCTGACGAATCCAGCCGAGCATGAATCGTCGATAAGTTTTAAGGCGATGATAGCTCAGTGGTGACGTCGAATGTCGAGACGAAGGTCCCAGGTTTGAACCCTACAATGAGCTTGAGCTTTGAGTGAAGGAAAACATCGTGAGGAAACCATAGCACGTTGGTAGGGTACTTTTTAGTACCCGCCTGAGTACCAGTGTGTTCCGACTGCTGCACATGAGAGCCAGTTCCTTCTAGGCTTAATGTGCTTACCACCTTTCGGCCACATCATTACTGACCATGGTGAGATAGTGGTCAAACATTGGCCTATACCAACATAGTAAGCATTTACACTCTTAGAGATATATCAGATTTGTAGCCAAAAATAGATAAAGAATCATGGCGAGATCCATACATTGGATTGTACAAAAAAAAATATTTTAGAGTGTTTAGAATCACTTCCAATGTTGAGATTACATTACCAGCAACAATAACAACAACATAATTGTTTTGGTCGCGATTCGCCGGCATGGCATAGAATGTCGCATTTTTATTCCGGGGATGTAAAAATATTTTAAATGCATCAAGTTATTCCTTAGGCACCAAGGATCAATAATAAAGTCATTTCAATGTCTCTAAAAATCTTTATTTTTTTGTACAAATCTCGCCATGATTATTTCAGCTCATAGTGCAGTGCCGGTAAATCTTCTAAAACTACATATGACCATATAATAACGTGAGCAATATCTCCCTACAGCAATGATAGAGTCCTCATACTCGACGCACCAGCCGCTAACTCACATGCAGAAGGACCTCAAACTAGCGTTAGGTTTAGGCGACACGTTGGAACAGTCCCTTCCCCTGACGGCGACCACCAACGAGATCTTCAAGCACGCCAAGCGACTCGGCTACGCTAACCATGACGTAGCCGCCGTATACATCCGCGCTAGGTTCTGATTACATGTACTATATATACAATACAGGCGTGAGCGAGCTTTTTTATTTCACTGTCATTTAATATATTCACGATTATCTTCCGCCCATAGATGATGTTTTTCTCGTATAACAGGTGGAGATTTCGAGATGGCATATTTTCGAAACCTATGTTAGGTTAGTCATGCTGAACAACTTTTACTATGGGACCAACACTGAATACTCAAAAAAAAATTTTTACTTTTCATACATTATGTTCGAGCAAGATTGACATTTACTATGAAGAGTAAAATTTTTTTTGAGACTTCACCATTAGTCCCATAGAAAAAGTTGTTCAGCATGACTAAACCCAACATAGGTTTCGAAAATATGCCATCTCGAAGTCTCCACCCAGTATAAAGTGTGTTTTATTCCTATTTATGACCTACAAGACGAACTTTGTCCCATCGTATACCCAGGTTTTAAGATAACTCCGGCCCTTTTAGTTATATGTAAAGTTAGAAAGTGACGCAAATATTAAGTCATTGAGTCTCTTTGAGTTAATTGTAATTATATCACCTTTTAGGTGATATAATGAAGAGAAAATTCTTTAATATTGTTGTTTTTTTTCTGAAACATTTAATTTATTTATTAAAAATAAGTACAATTGCATTTATAGTCTGAGAAGTTGCCTGCTTGATCTGGGAATCGATCCCAATCAGAAATATCAACAAAACATATATATATGGTAGCTATTGATTCGTTAAATCGTTTATGACGTATTTTTATTAATTAAGCAGATTCTTAAACAAGGAGATTCCTAAACAAGCAGATTCCTAAACAAGCAGTTATATGTATAGAACGTACGAAACATAACTGAATAGTGTCGGAGGTAAAGCTATATTTTAAACGCCCTATTTCGAATCAACCTTTGTATCCAATGATTTACTGTAGGTACTTGTATCCTATTATTTCTTTTACAGCCCTTTACTTATTATATATTCAATAGGATTTGTAGTCCAGTATATTTATGGTATATGTTATATAGGCACAAGCTTCTTATTAAAAATCAATTGAATAAAATTGTTATAAATAAATTGATTATATCCATATAAACATCAAATACATTGAAGTGTATAATAATCAGTATTTCTATTATTCTTCATATTGTTCGCAAAATCTTTTCATTTTAAATGTATATTGGGGTTGGGTAAACATTACAAAATTCTATTCTTTTAGCTTAAAGCTGTAAATAGCATTTGTAAATTTTCAGCTCATATGAACAGTGATTCAGTATCGTTAAACGTTAAGGTTAAAAATTGTAATTGAGTTCGGTGAATAAAAAAGCACGCTCACACAAAAGCGTTGACCGTATAGTTAATTGACAGATGCTTTTTTTAAATTTGGGTATAAATGATGAGAATATCCATTTAAAATCTCCACGACGATAATTTAAATATAAAAGTATTGAGAGGTAAAAAATTGCAATACTGCAGTTATATATATGTGTGACCAAAATGAAATAAAAAATATATGAAATATGAGGACGAAATAGACCAAAATGTCCTCAATACATATATCTATAGTAAATATTAAGAGAAAATCAATGCATAATTTCTTTCAGCAAGCTTAGTGTATTATTTGGGCTCAAGTAAAGGAATTTGTTGTTTAAATATATTAAGACTATGATAAAGAGAGCTCTACACTACACAGAGCGATTTTGAGAGAGAGTGTAGTGCGATCTTTACATATGACGTAAGATGGAGATTACACAAAGCATTATGTGCGATTCAAAATACATAAATATGACCTCATGAAAATTCTCTAATATTTTCTACGTAGTACCCAACTGATATGGCGCGTCGTGAATCTCCGTTCGCACAGAAAAGAAAGTATGGCCCCGAAGATTAACTAAAGAATGCTTAAAACTTACAATCAACCTTAGATCACTACTATAAGGTTCATAATACACTGCAGCTGTTAGTTCCGTCTCACTCGCAAGTCACGCCGCACGGCGTGCGCTAACATGGCGGCAGCTGCCGACCAATAGCGTTTCCCGCGCTATGAAAATGTATCTTCTGCGCAGGTACATCGGTAAGCCATATTAGTTGGGTATTACTGTCCCTAGTTTTAGTTTTAGCATTATATTTTAATGACGTCACTCACTGTGGATGAAAATATAGAACATTATCGTTGAATGTTCGCTTTTTAATTGATTCGGTTAAGGAGCACTAATATTAGGTATTTAGTTGTTATATTTCCAAAGTGTCTTATCTTATATTGCATTTTTAATTGTTTCTTTTTCTCAAACTTTCTCAGTAAGTTAATGTATAAATTAAATGTTTGCTCGAAAGACGTTCATTTTGATTTTGTCGTGCTATCTCACTCTAACGCATGTAAATGGCAACTCTTTTGTTTATTACATGTTTGGTTTCCATTGTTAAGAGTTTCATAATGATATTTTCAACACACTCGCTCGTAAAGTGACAATTATTGCAAAATACAAGTCTGTTTTTTTCCTCGCAAGTGTGTTGAAAAATGTAGTATGACACACGAGTGTCATACGACATGCATTGATTTATTACACTCTCGGCTTCCTTATCGCGTTCGCTTGCGGCTCACGCGCTTAATACCGCCTGGAGTGTTAATAATCAAATTTGCACACATGTATCGTAATGTATTATTAAAATTATTGTTTTGAACTAATAAAGTAAAAGTTTTTTTTTGTACATAGTTTTGTCTGGCTGGTCAACCCAAGAATTTACCAGGCTAAAAGATGGAGATAAAGGAAACTGAATAGGCACTTACAAGGTCTCACGTTCCACCACAACACTGTTATTTTTCTTGATTGTTAGTATTTTTAAAATTGTCGAGATAGCGGCCGCTTCGGTTCGTTTTAAATTCAATATGTCTGCTGCACAGTGTTCTTTTCACTCAAACACGTATATCATTCGCCGTGAGAGGGCGACACCGTACATTGATTGTAGTTTGTGGGTTTTAGGCGCGAAATTTAAACCCTGCGTGTTTAGGAGTTAGGAAAGGGATGGAAATGAAGGAAATTAGGGATTATCTCTAAGCCTGTTCATATCCCCCCACTTGAAATAAACCGAGTATTTCAAAAGATCAATAAGAAGATAGAGACTACTACTATGCGGATTCATATAGTCATTTTATAGTTACTTAAGTGTATTGATTATAATAATAATTGTGTTGAATAAAGGCTATGTTAAATATAAGATAAAGATTTGAATTAGGAATGTAATGTTAATTTAATCTATCGGAAGTGGACAGATTTTGATAGCAGGTCTCACAAGTAAACCTTTTGAAGTCTTAACCGTCACAACACGAATGATATTGTCTCTACCTGGATGAAGCTGTACTACGCGACCTAGTCGCCATTCGTTAGCTGGTAAGTTAGGTTCGTAAATAGTAACAAGATCGTTCAGTTTTGGTTGACGGTTATCGCTTTTAAACCATTTCATTCGTTGTTGCAACGTATGCAAATAATCTCTTTGCCAAGTTCGCCAGAAACTTTGAGATAGTCTCTGTAACAGTTGCCATCGAGATCGTAGAGTTTCATTTTCGGAATATACTGGTTCCGGCAACGATACCAAAGGTCGGCCTATCAGAAAATGGCCTGCGGTCAGAGCGTCAACTTCATCGGGATCGGACGAGAGTTCTACCAGGGGTCTAGAATTCAACATGGCTTCCACCTTCGTCAAAATAGTATAAAACTCTTCAAATGTAAGAATTTGGGATCCGATAATCCGTTTTAAATGATATTTGGTTGATTTTATACCACTTTCAAATATACCTCCGAAGTGAGGTCCCGATGGTGGATTAATCTTCCAAGTTATACCGCGAAATGATAGTTGATTAGAAATATGATCGCTTTCTTTGCTAAGCATTTCAGAAACTTCAGACAGATAGCGCTTGGCGCCTACAAAATTGGTACCTCCGTCAGTAACTATGAATTTACAAAGGCCTCTCCTAGATACAAAACGGTCTAAAGCTGCTATAAAGGCTTCGGTGGTCAATTCGGTGACCAACTCAAGATGAACGGCTTTAATTGCATGGCATACTATGAGGCACAAATATCCCTTATAAGTTCTAGCGTTACGTCGCTTATTCTCTTTAATCATGAATGGACCTCCGAAGTCGATTCCAACTGTTTGAAAGCAGTGATCTGATTTCAATCGGGAAGGTGGAAGATCGCCCATGACAGGCTGAAGAGACTTAGGTTTTACTTTAAAACAAATTACACATTTAGATAATCGGGATCTGATAAGATTTCGAATGCCAAGTATCCAAAATCGACGTTGAATTAAAGATTGCAGTAGGCGGGGCCCACAATGAAGGTAAGTTGCATGATAGTGATCTACCATAAGAGTACTCAAACGAGATAATTTTGGCAAGAGGTATGGATGTTTGACGCGTTCGGGTAAGTCTGTGTGTTTGAGTCGCCCCCCCACTCGCAAGACTTCGCGAGAATCAATGAATGGAGAAAGCTTCAATAAATGTTTTGGAAGTAGTTTATGATTATTAGATTTAAGATGGAGTATGACTTCCTCAAAATGTTGACGCTGAATATGTTTAACCAAATATTCTAAAGATTGATCGTGTTCCGTGGAGGTTAGAAAAGATGAAAGGTTACGCTCGGAACGTGTAACTTTAGCGTTATTAATGAAACGATAAATCCAAGCTACTACTCTTTTTACACGTAAAAGAGTGGAGGAACGTTCCAGGAGGTTGTCAAGCACGTCAGCATCTTGTGTCACTACACCAGCATGACACAAGTGTGACGATGACTTAAGCTCTTCGACGTTGTCATGCTTTTCAACTACTGACACAGGCCAGTTAGTTGACTCGCTAGTTAGCCACTTAGGACCTGACCACCAATTTTCACAAGTAGCCAACTGTAAACACGACAAACCGCGACTACAGATGTCGGCTGGGTTGTCATGAGTGGAAACATGTCGCCACACAGTTGGAACGATAGAATCGTTAATTTGCACTACGCGGTGTGCTACAAAAGTTTTAAGTTTGTGTGGTTCCGTGCTCAACCATGACAAAACAGTCGAGCTGTCGGAGAATAACATTGTTTGATTTAGATTAAGTTTTTTACTAAGTAAGGCGTGGATACGATTAACCACTTTGGAGAGCAATACTGCACTGCAAAGTTCCAAACGGTTAACGGTAAGAACTTTTAAAGGTGCTACCTTAGACTTAGCGATAAGAAGGTGGATTTGAACTTCACCATGAGTAACCACGCGGAGATAGACACAGCATCCATATGCTTTTGTGGATCCATCACAAAATCCAATAAGTTGGAATTGTTTTGACTGACATGGTATGACTCGACGTGGAATTTCGATAAGTTTCAAGTTGTAAAGGTCTGAGATGAAATTTTTCCAATCATGACATATGTCTCTGGGCACAGGTTCATCCCAAGAAAGATTGAGACGCCATATATCTTGAAGGAGCAATTTTGCTTTGAGAATGAATGGTGTGAGCCACCCAAGTGGATCAAAGATTCTCGCCACGTTGGATAAAATAGAACGCTTTGTTACATTGCCATCCTCAATCGGAGATTGTGAATAGGTAAAGTTATCACCTACGGGGTCATATTGGACTCCTAAGATTTTAAGCGTAGACTTGTTGCTTTCTTCTGAGAAAGGCTTTGGAATTTGACAATGATCTACTGGTAAGGTGTTAAGAAAAGATTTGGAATTACTGCTCCATTTGCGAAGTTCAAGTTGAGCACATCCTAATAGATTGACAAGTTGAGTTTTTAGTTCGATAGCTTGCTCTAATGAGGGTGCCCCGGTAGTGACGTCATCGACAAAAGTTTCATGACGAAGAGCCTCAGCGGCGAGTGGATACTCAGCGCCGTGATCACTAGCTAGCTGATGGAGAGTACGGATTGCGAGATAAGGGGAACTGCTAACTCCGTAGGTGACAGTCGCGAGTTCGTACTCATTGACTGGGTCACAAGGAGATTCTCGCCACAGCACGTGCTGATAGCTGCGATCCTCAGGCCTAACCAAAATTCCTCGGTACATTTTTGATATGTCACACGTGAATACTACCGTATGTAGTCTGAAGCCAGTGATAATGTCTATGATGTCAACTTGTAGCTTAGGTCCAGTAAATACAATGTCGTTTAAAGATAAACCGTTTGTGGTTTTGCAGCTTGCGTCGAACACTACTCGCAGCTTGGTAGTTGTGCTCTCAGGGCGAAGGACGCAATGATGCGGGATAAGGTAACGCTTGTCCGTTTGTAAGGACGCATTAGGTACAGGATACATGTGATCCAAACTTTCGTACTCGCGCATGAATTTAATATAATCAGTTTTAAGTTGACTTTGGCGGCTAAGCTTTTTTTCGAGATGAGTTAGACGCGACAAAGAACTATTATATGAATCACCTAACGGGCAGTCGCGATCCTTTAAGAGGAGTGGTACGACGTAGCGACCATTAGATTCTCTATAAGTTAAACTAGTATATGAATGTTCACAGATATCATCCTCGGGTACAGTAATAGGTACGTGCGGTGGTTCCTCGACTTCCCAGAACTGCCTAACTTGTTCATCGAGACTGCATGTAGTGACTAATAGAGAAGACGTTGTAATAGGAGGTAACGATAAATCAGAATCGACAGCACCGGTAAGTATCCAACCGAAAATGCTATGCAGAGCGGCCGGTAGGCCGGGCCCCAGTTTGATACGTTGACCATCATATATTTCGTGGAATAGTTCTGCCCCTATTAATATGTCGACTTCCGCGGGAATATCGTAATCGCGATCGGCTAATATTAAATGCTTGCAATATTCACGAACGACTGACGGTACATTACTGCTAGGCAGTTGAGCTGTTATATGATCTAACACGATCGGCTTAATGTTAAACTGCGGATCGTTACTATCGAGTGGTTTCAAAACGCATTCCGTCACACCCCTAACTTGAAATACTGGGTTTTGTCCTAAGCCAGCGACTGTAAGATTACATCGGCGGAGATTTAAACCGAGAGCTTTGGCGCAAGCCGTAGTGATAAAACAATCCTGCGCGCCGCTGTCAACCAATGCGCGCACGGTGCGCTGTGTGCCGGCGACAGGGTTGCACACGCGCAGCTGACACGTACCTAGTAGTACTATACCGCTACTGCTTCCGACATGAGCACCGGTGCTCGCCTGAGTGGCAGCGCTAGAGCTGGGTTGCGTTTGCTCAGTATGTAGTAAGGTGTGATGACGTAATCCGCATAAAGTACAAAATACTTTAGAAAAGCATTTATCTACGACATGATTAGTACGTAAACAGTTGGTGCACATTTTTTTGTTTTCAATTAAAGTGAGTCTAGCACCAGAGTCTAAAGATTGAAAAGTAGGGCACCTATAGATTGAGTGCGCTTCATTACAACAAGAACAAGTGAATGATGTCGTAGGTTGAGATTTAGTAAGATAAGATGAGCGTTTTGATCCGCTGCTATTCTGCCGATTACTCGCTGGCAATTGTTTTCGTTCAATGGTACGGGTAGAATTGGTAGAACTCAAAGATAGTTCGCTAGTTTCTAAGATCTTTACGTAGTCTTGAAGAAACTTTAATAGTTCACTAAATGAAGGTATTTCTGAACTGTTTTGAGATTCGAACCGTTTGCGGGTATCTGAATCGAGGGTACGAGAGGCTAAATGAAATAAAATAAAATCACCAAAGTTTTTGATATTTAAAGATTGGAGCGCATGATATGATTCATAAAACACGTTTGTTAATACTTGCAATTCTTGAAAATTACCCGATTTAACTGCTGGATAACTTAAGAATTTATCTAAATATGTCAAAGCTAAGATACGTTTGTTTTGGTAACGTTCGATTAAGGCGTCGAAAACAACTTCATAATTATTGGCTGTCATTGGAATCCCTTTTACAATCGATAAGGCGGGTCCGCGTAAACACGACACAAGGTAATGGTATTTTTCTATTTGTGATATAGAATTATTCTCATGAATTAAGTGAACAAACGTATCATAAAACGTTTGCCAGTTTTCGATGTTGCTATCAAATTTAGGTAGATCAAATTTAGGTAAACGCGCATTGACTTTGGAATTCCCGGAATGCGTGAGATCGGAGTCGACTCGCGCCGGCGACGCGCCGCCCGCGCCCGCGGCCGAGCCGTCCGCTGGCGATCCGGTGACGTTGAAGCTCTTCTCGTATATCGGCAACGTGCTACCCGCTGCGATCACCGCATAATACAATTCGTCAAATGAAACCATAGAATTTTGGTTAATTTGTACATCGGGTTTGATTGCTAACTCTAAAGTTTGTATTTCATTACACAACGAACCAAATTCTTCGCGAATTGAATGAACTCGAGTGTATCTCGACTTGAACGCCGATACCTTTGAACGATCTTGAACCATTTCGTTAGATAAGTCGTAAAGGATTTGCATAGCTCGGAATACATATTCGCGTTGTGATTGAAGTATTTTAAGTTTACTTGCTTCCATGTTTTTTAGTTCGAAGCTAAAAATAAAAGAATGTTAGATAGCCTACTTTGGTGTATGAAGGTAAATGAAATCAATTTAGGTGTAGATTTGAGGTGGAGTGTGTAAGTACCTACTTACATATATAAGTTTTATAATGTAAATGTAACATAAATACCATAAAATATTGTTACGAATTCTATAAAATTTATAAAATATTTTGGAGGTAGGTTCCAATCTTATATGAAGACTCGAACAAAATGTAATGAAGATGTAATGCTACTAAATTGTAATGACTTGTGAATCCGTATAGTATCACTGTACGTATAACCAACACAATTTTATAAGGTTATACCTAGTTTTACAATAAAATGCGTAATTTTGCTTATTTCTCAGAGTTTTCGATCGAAATTGAACCTGAGATTAACAAAATACTGTTTTTCCATAGGTATCCGCGCTCGTAATGGACCAACTTTATGTTTTGAACTAATAAAGTAAAAGTTTTTTTTTGTACATAGTTTTGTCTGGCTGGTCAACCCAAGAATTTACCAGGCTAAAAGATGGAGATAAAGGAAACTGAATAGGCACTTACAAGGTCTCACGTTCCACCACAACACTGTTATTTTTCTTGATTGTTAGTATTTTTAAAATTGTCGAGATAGCGGCCGCTTCGGTTCGTTTTAAATTCAATATGTCTGCTGCACAGTGTTCTTTTCACTCAAACACGTATATCATTCGCCGTGAGAGGGCGACACCGTACATTGATTGTAGTTTGTGGGTTTTAGGCGCGAAATTTAAACCCTGCGTGTTTAGGAGTTAGGAAAGGGATGGAAATGAAGGAAATTAGGGATTATCTCTAAGCCTGTTCAATTATATTTCATCTATATGTCGTTTTTCATTATAATCTTTCGAGCAGACATTTAGATCTAGTATTTTATAATCAAAAGTAATTGTGAATTTCCGAGTTGAAATTTTCATGTGGCATTTATGTCTTGTTTTTGGATTTGTATAAAATCATTATTGTAATAGGTAATGAAATCAAAGTGTTGTAAATTGGCAACAAATATCTAATTTTAATATGATTGTGTAAATGACTGACTTGATCAGATGGACTAATTACATAATTATTGTAATTTATTATCATTGTGTTTTATTTGGGTTAAAGATGGAGAAATAATACTTAGGTATAGACCCACACATTTATCTGGCCCGGTGAGAAAGTCGATGATATCGCATTTGATGGAGCAAACAACCAATGAACGTAGTGTTTATATTCTCTTTGACCAATGGCGATAGACATTTCAAAATGGCGTCGTTAGTTCCTTTTTTGACCACCGGGTCAGATAAGTTAGACTATAAAGTATTATTTTTGCTCATAGTGATAGATAACCATTTTAAAATGACTGAAGATTTGTTTTTTACTGTGGCATCGTGAGCATCTGCTGGCAGCGTGCAGCGGCCACCCCAGCACAGATTCATCTAAGAAATACCTTACTGCGTCAAAATAAGGTTTATCTCAAAGAACTTGGTCTAAAGCATTCAAAGTCAAAGTCAAAGCCATTTATTCAATTTAGGCCCCAGAAGGGCACTTATGAAGGTCAAATTTACTGAAGTTACCACCGGTTCGGAACTCGGCCTTCAACTGAGAAGAATCCGGCAAGAAACTCAGCAAGGTTAAATTTTTTATATATTTTTTGGACAATCGGACTATGTTTGGTTTTTTTTTTCCAAATAATAAAAAATAAAAAAGATATACTTAAGCATAGATCATTATCTGAGATAGATCATAGAGCATTATCTGTTAAATCTATGGTAATTTACAGGTGTCAGGGTTAATATAGAAGAACCTTTTTGCAAAGAAATAAGGACAAGCATACGGCCCGCCTGATGGTAAGCGGTTACCGCAGCCTATGGACGCTTGCATCACCAGGGGTGTTACTCGCGCGTTGCCGACCCTGCAGAAATCTCTTCACACCCTTTTTGAAGAACCCCATGCTGTACTCCATTGGGAAAACCACGGCGGGGAGCTCATTCCACAATCTGAGCGTCCGCGGAAGGAAGCTCCTTTGAGACCGCACAGTTCGAAACAATTTTGGTTCCAATATGTGGGGATGGACTCCCCATCGATGGCGAGAGTTGCGATAGTAGAATGTAGCCGTGGGCATCATCTTAAACAATTCTTCAGAACACTGTCCGTTATACAAGCGGTAGAACACACATAGGGAGGCAAAGTCTCTCCTCAGACCGAGGGGCTCTAAACCGCTTGTGAGCTCGGGATCGTTGACAATTCTAGCAGCATGTCGCTGAACCGAGTTTAAAGGCCCAAGCTGGTATCCAGGTGCCCCCGCCCACAGATGACAGCAGTACTCCATTTGAGGCCGGACTTGCGACTTATAAAGTTGCAGTCTTTAGCCCGATGTGAAGTGTATTTCAAAATGTAAAATGTATTTCCGATTTGATGGATTTGAGCAACACCGGTAGATGCTTAGCGACAGATTTTCAACATGAGAGTGTGGTAGCCAAGCAGATGGATACTACAGAATACGCTACCACCGGACTATGGTTTTCTAGAAGTTTTCCTGTAGCGAAAGTTCAAGTTTATTGCAGGAATCGATGCCATGGCATTCCACAATTCTACCACAGCTAGCATCGCCTTGCAACAAAGTTATCGAGAGTGAAATATTTACTTATCAGCAGATATTTAAGATGCAGTGCAAAAATAGGTTGACAACGCAAAGATCACGTTACACACAATGTCTGCGTAGAAACTTTCGATTCAACAACACGTGCAATCATTTAAATCGATAATAACCTTCGGCGAACAGATACAAGTTTACGACAAAGTGAATCGGCTAAAAATACGGCGATCTCATGATTTACTTGTTTCGAACACGCCAGCGAGAAGTTGGTAGTGCGGTTGTAAAAAATATGCGCTATGGAGAGGGCGCGCTCTTTTGCCTGTGGGGTAGACAACTGTTGGCACAATTTTTACATGTTTAATTTTATTTCTGGTAAGCACTTTAGACTAATATAAAATGCTTTTATAGCCATAAATAAACCATTCTACTAGATAGATGTATTGAATATAAAGATTAGTAAAAAATAAATAAATACTTAAAGAATACTATCGTTCAGCTATCGATATGATTTATAATTAATAAATTACTTCCAACTTGCTTTCTTGGTATTAAGAAATGTTGAGAATTCTAGTAGGTAATTAGGTAATTCATAAGATAAACATAACAGAGAAGGTAAAATAAAATGTTGACGACGCCACAAAAAATACGTCGTCAACATGCAAAACCGCAATAACCGTAAGCTTATTATAAAAGAAAGTTATACAAGAAATATTACAAGCTTACCCAGTCGATTAACTCAACCAGAACTTCTCACAAATTGGAATAGTTCTCGAGCCTGATATTACACGTAGATATAACAAAAAAAACAAACAATTTTTTTATTGTTTGACACGAATTTTGACGTGCCGTTTGTGAATTTTTTGAAATGTGTTTCTTGTAAATAAATTAAATTTTAAATTATAAATCGTCAAAGATGTCGTTCCTAACAGAGTACTTCGACGAGTATCGTCAGCATCCTATACGGAAAACAAAAATGTGAGTACATATTATCTACTAATTATACTTATAAGTATCTACTGAAAAGTACCTATATCGCTAGTGCAAGGCTTTCCATACATCATTATGAAAAGAACGCGTGCCTTCAAGGTATAAATTGAATATTCTCGAAAATCTGCAGAAAAAGCACCATTTTTAATCGACTGAAAAGGAAGGAGTGTTAAATGTTAAGGCAATGCAGCCAGCAATTTGGGAACGTGACCTTTTAGCGGCTCGTTAGATTAAGATTATTAAATAGTGTTATAAATTTCAATCATGCGTGAAAAGAACCGCATTGAGTTTGAGATAAATAGCAAAAATCTGTCTTGAGCCCATATTTGTTGGTGGTGCATATGTCGGCGGTGCTGGTGGTGGTAATGATGATGATGATAATGGACATGATGAGGGTGATGGTCATGGTGGTGGTGATAGTTACACTAAGGTTTTGTATTTAGAAAGCGAAATCTCAAAGAGGGGACGCCCTCTTTGAGATTTCGCACAAATATTTTATTTACCTAAAAAAATTGCTAGGGCTGCCGCTGGAAGTAGACAGGTACCTAAAAGTCTCTTGAAAGAAAAAATAATAGACCAGAGTGCTTAGGTTACCTACAATATAAACGAATATTATAAATGACGATAATGCTCGCTCTCACAATAAATCTAAGTTTGCCGGCTCTTCTCGGCGAAAGCAATATTATCGATCTTATGAATTGTCGAACTAACGTACTAGCTTGACAATTCATAAGTGCATAATGAAAACAAATAATTAAATTTTATTAGATCTTGAATTTTACTTAATGTTTCTAGGTGTCGTCCTGAAAACAGATGGGCGAAACTGGAAGGCAAATGGCTGGACCCAAAAGTTGGGGACCAAGATGTACGTTACTTTTAGATTAATTACAGTATTAGGCCAGGCCCTTCTCACACGTAGCTACTGAAACGAAATTACCTACCTACATATCTACCTACTAACTTGAATTACTAACCAGTCACTTGCACATGCTAGCAGTAGTAGAGTAGCTTAGATGTTCTAAACACGGCGCTATGGGTTAATAATATAATCAGTTAGTTACTAACCTAATACTAACGTTACTAGTCGAAGTACTTACTAATTTCAAGTGATGCGGATTGGTCGTCGTCCCGCTAATTATGACAAAACCAAATAACTCCACACTTCAATAGTTTACAGCGGTTTATTGAATTAGTAGATAGGTTACTAAAATTACCGTGAAGAGCAATTTGTGTGCGAAGATACTTGGAGAGTTCAGTCAACATTCTGGTGTTATTGAATCATTCCAGGAAGCCTGGACAGAGGAGGAGATAGAAGAGTTCATCAAGACCACTATGAAGAGTTTGCGCGGGCAGTCCACCTACTACAATGATTATTGTGCTCATTTATCACAAAGTATGTACATAGGTACTAGTTTCCTCAGGTACTCCCGGGTAAAAAGTATCCTAGATAGATATTTGTTTATATCGTATCAATGTGAAATGTCTAAACTTGGGTCCATTTACGGTCTCCTCTATTTTGACCCACTCAGCGGTTCAATGGGCTACCGTATCTGTGGCCACTGGTTAGCGCCACGAGCGAGTAAGGTCCTATCGCTATTGTTAAAAAAGTACATCCGTACATATTTGGAACAATTTAGGTACGTCTCTCGCGGCAAATTCAAGTCCTTCAATTCAGGAAATGGTATTTTAGTCACGATTCACATACAATTGTCTGGCAGTAGCCTGACACGCTGGAAGGGAGTACATCTGATCTTAAGTGATTACTGCGGCCTGTGGACATTTGCAATAGCAGCGGGCCAACGTGCTGCCGACCTTTACAAGGCTAAGCGTTAGGCGAAGTTACAAACATTAAAATCTGCGTCGGAAATTGCTTACTATAAAAAGTTAATGTTAAAGTGAGAGCTGACGAGTACAAATGCATCTTTATTTACTGCCTCGTCGAGTGATTTATAATGTTAGGTTCAAAGACCGAATACGATCAATGAACGGTTCTACAGCAGAGTGCGTTGAATGAGTATTAGGTACATCGGATTTTGGTCTATTGGAACTGCAATATATTCACATAAAATAATCTATTAGGGCTTCCAAAGAAATATAAAAAATTTCATAGGTGTTTGTGGGTATGTTTGTCCACGCATATTTCCGAAACTGTTACAGATTGTAATGTGACCATTATTTTTTATTGACTTACATTTATTAAACTTAGGAACAGTGCAAGTTTCATCCAAATCGGTTCAGTAGTTTTCAAGATATGGACTAATACGTGTGACGGCGTAGCTTATTGATACAAGCGACGGTTGTGGTATCAAAGGGAAAACATCTCAAAACCGTGGTCAAATTCTGTAGAAAATTAAATCGTCGAAAATACACTAAAAAGTATAAAACGTAAAATAACTCTAATTTGACACTGATTTGAAGTCAGCGAAATATTTTCAATAAAATACGTCGTGCTCTTTCGCTAACTTCAAATCAGTGTTAAATTAGACAGATTATTTTTCTTTTTAATTACTTTTTTATTTTGAAGTCGATTAAAAAAACGTCATAATATGTCAAAAATAAGTCCATGCCATTACTATTCAACCAGCCTTTTCCATTGTTGGCAAACCAAGTCTTAAGCCCTGCTAACCCTTGTAGCCATTTAAGCACTTAATCAAATTGGTGACCTTCCAACAGTCTTCAAAACCCGCAAGCCTAGCCAGGTTATGGTCAAGAAGGCTTGCGTATCTAAAGGAGCCAAGGAGGTGGAGGAGCACGCACCAGATCCAACGGCTGCTAAGCTTGCTATGAAGGACACTGAACTCATGAAGATCGCCGCAGAGTTGTATGAGAGAGATATGGACAGGCCGACTCTGGAGCCACTGCCTACGCATTTTAGAAGTTGGTACCTTAGACCTAGAACACCTGATGTTGAATAGTTAATTTAGTGTAAGGGTGAAGCGGAGACGAGCGGAGTTGAGCTAATAAGTGCGGCGGAACTCTAGACAAATGCCAAACACTTCATTTTCGGAATTCGGGATTTTGAGTCGGTTTTGTATGCAGAAATCTGATGCTAAAAAAAGCCTTGCTGAGTCAATATCAAAGCCATTTATTCAATTTAGGCCCTAGTAGGGCACTTGTGAAGGTCAAAGCTACTGAAGTTACCACCTAAAGCTACTGGAGTTTCTTGCCGGAGTCATCTCAGTTTAAGTGTATTTCGAACCCGTGGTAAATTCAACTGTATGTAACCAATTAACGTTCATAAGTGCCTTACCAGGGCCTAAACTGCATAAATGTCTTTTTGATTTTGAGAAGTCACGAGACTTATCCTTAAATTACGTGATCGTTGTCGGAAAGTAGCTCTTTTCTTGGGGAGTTGGTACGAGCGGTTATTGCATCAGTAAAGGTCTGTTACAAAGTTTTACCTCGCCCCTCTGCTTCGCGCTACTCCGCTCTGCTCTGATCTGTATAGTTTGGTGCTACAGTCGTTACATATATGTCTACTGAACGGAGTTGAGACGGTTTCAAACAATCTGATTTCACTAACATGAAACAATACATACTCAAGTTATAGTATTTTTAAGTCCCTTTATTGTTGTGATAAGAGATATCGATGCAATTTCGACTGTAGTAAAGTAGGTATTTAGATGATGCCTTGTGCAATACCTACTGACTTCTGTCTATTATAAATTATCTGTCGGCACCTATTTTGCATTTTCGTCATAAATATTCTTGTTTACAAGTAAATAACTAAAGTAACTCATTGCAGTATTTTGGCACATAATATTGTAAACAGATTCTAACTAATAACATCGGAAGTTGTTGACCTGGTTCTTTATACGACACTATTTGGGGACATAGTGCAATAAATAGCTGAGAGAAAAGTTTTATAAATAGGTTTTATTAATTAAGCTTTAAAGTTACAAATAGTTCTCTGTTGGTTTTCAGACCTCTCCCATAGTTGCCACATCTATATCCTCTTTTTTCCGAATCCTGCTTTCCTTTCAAATGATTTATCGCCAATCAATCCTTAAATCCTTAACAGGTTATTACAGTAGTTGCTCTAGATAGGCAGTACCTTTTAGGCTGACTGTGCGACCTTATCGTCTTCATCGTAATAGTAATCCAAGGCAAGGATAGGTCAATGGTAGTCGAATGTAGAGGCGAAGTTCTTGAGCTCGCTGAAGGAAAACATCGTGAAGATTGATATAGAATTTACACGTTGAAATCATAGCAGTGACCTACCGTCGTGGTTACGCTGCAACACTCTTATTGAAAATCTGTCTTCAAAAACATACTGGTCTATCTTTGTGTCTAGCTATGGTGACATTATGGCCTATAAATGAGCCTAAAAAATCTTAGGACTATCTCTACTATTGACTATATTAAAGGTAGTTAGAAATTGGAATAGAATAAAAGAAAGAAGAAGAATAAAAAAAAATGCTATAAAAATAAATAAATAAATATCCTGGGATATTCCTCACACACGGTCATCTGATCCCAAACTAAGCAGAGCTTGTACTATGGAAAGCAGATAACTGATATAATACATATACTTTTTGTTTGTAAATACATACTTAATATACATAATTACACCTAGACTCAGGAAATACAAACATGTTCATACACACAAATGCATGTCCTGTGTGGGAATCGAACCCACGGCCTGCGGCGCGTAAGGTGAACCTTAACCAACTGCGCCAACTGGCCCGTCAAAAAATGCATTTCATCATAAATGTTTGCATCAGGATTATCGTTTGTAATAAATGAGCTAATAATGGTTATTACATCTATTAGTTTTAAGTTATTATTGCAACATCAATGTATCCAATATGTCTTAATTTGTTACGCGCACGCGGCGCGAGCGGCCGGTTATGACGTCCAAGAGGTATGTTATGAATTATTCGCAAACAAAACAATTACCGCCACATTGCACCAAACATAATACTGTTTCCCTTACGGATATTTCAGTCAATTAAGTCAGTCTTCAATCTTTTGGTAGTAATGTTCACTAAGTTGTTTATTGAAAATGTATGTTTTATGTGCGATTTCTTTCTTGTAAATCTTATTTATGCACTTTTGCATTTTCGCTTTGAAGATTTGTAGCACGTTTGAAATAAGATTTATTTATTGATGATTTATTAGTAATTTTCCAACAGTTACTTACATTTGAAGACTATAAATTATAATTTGAAAAGCTTATTGCAATATATAAACTTAATTAGTTTCAAACTTACGCTTTTCAGCACAATAAGCGGCAATTTTCAGATCTTTCCTCCAATACAGAAAAAATAAGTAGGAACATTGACTAGGGTATCATAACAACAACGTAGTTAACTTATTATTTTTCCTCCTCAGTTCTCGGCTACGCCCGCCCCTGTCTATTCAAGACGGGCATCACTGACTACCAGGCGAGCATAGCTCGGTTGGCGTATGAAATGATCAGAGACGATCGTATACCGCGGTATTATGCACATAATGGATGCAGACCACGATGGGGCCTACCTCCTGAAGGAGTCAGACAGCCTGACCTAGACGTGGCTCCATATGATGGAGAGAGGCTTTATTAATGGCTTTCATTCAATACTCTTGAACGAGTAGAAAACAATTTTGTGAGAATGTAAAAAAATGGCCTGTGAATATTTTTATGTTGTTTACCTACTTGTTCTGATTACTGTTTAAAATAAAGTGTCAATCATGATGATTCTCTTATTTGTAACCAATTTTTCAGGAACGAGGTTTTCCAGGAAGGCTCATTGACTGTGAGATATTTGAATTTACTTAATAAAACTCTAACACTGATTTATAGACAACACACATAATATTACAGCTTAAGCCGGTGGGTCAAGCTTGATATATTGCAAAGCAGTTCCTTAAATAATAGGTGAGCAATAAGAAAGGATTTCAACCCCTAAGGGGGTAATATAGTAGAGGGAATCGCGAGGCGGAACTGAATACCTATGGTATGACAGAAGTTTAGACACGAGAATTGAGTAAATATAAGTGGGTACCAGGAAAACATGGGCGTTGATAGCTTACTTTATTTTATTAGTTCCGAAGCGGCTTCACACGACGCGTCCGATGACAAACACAAGTAAATATTTACAAATTACATTGAATTAGCTCTCCCTTCATGTACTGTGTGAATACAGGTTGCAGATGTTGTTCTCGCAATTTTACGTCACGCATCCGAGAGTGACAACCTTTTTATTTTGGTAATTGAATGGAGTCATGTGATTTGGGCATGTTTCTAAGAGCCTGGCTAATCATGCTGTATTGTCTTAGGACCATCAAGTAAGAGTAAGAATTTTGATAGAGTCACAGCCATTTATTCAATTTAGGCCCCAGAAGGGCACTTATGAAGATCAATTTTTATTTTTACTCAAGTTACCACCCGTTTCGGAACTCGGGCCTTCAACTGAGAAGAATCCGGCAAGAAACTCAGCAAGGTTACATGTTTGTTTTGTGAGTGATAGCGTTAACACAAAAAACCTGATATGATGCTCTTTAATATTAACAATTTCACCGTCGCCAGTGCGTTCAACAGAGTGTCTGCTAATGGTGGTGGATCTATTATTTTATTAAACAGCAACATAAAATTCAAAAATCGTACAGATATATGTAGTCATTCTGTGGAGCGCGTCTGTGAGGTGGCATGTGCAGAGATTGAAAGCTCCATCATCGTATGTGTATATAGACCTCCGGCTTCTGATTTTTCTTTGTTTTATTCTATAATAGAAGAGATTCTTAGTAAACTTTTCAAATCCAAAAAGTCTATAGTAGTTTGTGGTGACTTCAATATTGATATTCTTGTTACTTCATCAGATAGAAACAATTTTATTTCTTTATTCAAATCATTTAATATGGATCTTTTGTTTTGTGAACCGACACGGGTAACAGCCACATCTTCAACATGCATTGACAACATTATTACAAATGGGAGTACTTTGGATAAGTTCTTAATTCCTGGTGTTCGCTCGGATCATTTGGCTCAAGTTGTTAGATTGCCCTCTCAAAGCCAAATATTATATGAAGTAAGTAGGGAATTTAGACCAACCACAAAGTACAAGTTAGAGAAATTTAATAGTCATTTAGAATTGAGTCTTGCTAATACCTATTTCGAATCTGATGATCCTAATCATAACTATGAAACATTGTTTACTGAGATTTGTAAAGGATTTAATAAATATTGCCCGATTAAATCTACTAAGGTAACTGATAAACTAAAATTCTGTGATTGGGCCACTAAAGGAATAAGATTGAGTAGAGAAAACATGTATGAACTCTATCGTAAAAAATCAAACACAACTAACGAAGAGTTTCATACATATGTTAGGAATTATTCAAAAATATTTAAATTAGTTTGTAATAGAGCAAAAGCCATTTTCATTGCCAAAAAAGTTAGTGATTCGACTAATAAAATTAAAACGGTGTGGAAAATTATAAACACGGAGACTGGTAAAAATAAAAAGGAAGAAGACACAATTAACCTTAAAATTAATGATAAGTTTATCTCCGATAAATTTGAAGTAGCGAGTGCTTTCGAATCTTTTTTTTCAACAATACCTACTGAAGCTACTAAGTATCTTGCATCTTCACCTAAGAAAGCCGAGTGTCTCCTTAAAGACAATTTCCCAAAACATATTCCCAATTTTTTATTTAAGTTTATTGATGCTAGTGAAATATTAGGAGCTTTCAAGTCTTTGAATATAAAAAATACAGAAGACTTATGGGGCTTATCAGTTAAAGTAATCCACTCAGTTATAACTAGTATAGCACCTATTTTAGCAGCTATTTTTAATCAATGTATTGTTCAGGGTTCTTTCCCCGATTTGATGAAACACAGTAAGATCATTCCTATATTTAAATCTGGGTGCAAAAATAATCCTTCTGATTATAGACCCATCTCTATACTTCCAGCGTTAAGCAAAATCTTTGAGAAAGTTATACTAAATCAATTGTTAACTCATTTCACCAAAAATCAGATTTTACATGATCATCAGTTTGGATTTACAAAAGGCCGGTCTACGACAGACGCTGGTGCTAAACTTTTAAAGCATATTTTTGAAGCCTGGGAGAATTCACAGGATGCGGTTGGCGTATTTTGTGATCTCTCCAAGGCATTTGATTGCGTAGATCACTACACACTAGTTTTAAAACTCCAACACTATGGAGTTCGTGGAGTGGCACTCGATCTTATATCATCTTATCTATCAGGTCGCCAACAAAAAGTAGGTATTAGCGGTACTACGTCCTCAGGGTCTTTAGTGAAAACGGGCGTACCGCAAGGATCAATTTTAGGCCCTTTTTTGTTTCTGGCATATATTAATGATCTGCCCTATATGGTAAATGAATTGTCGGATATAGTTTTATTTGCTGATGACACTTCTCTAATTTTTAAAGTCAATAGGAAAGATACAGACCTTACGCAGCTCAATGACACATTATCAGCTGTATCAAAATGGTTTGCCGCCAATAATCTTATGCTTAATTCCTGTAAAACTAAATGTATAAGGTTTTCTCTCCCTAATGTTGTTAAGAGTGACACTCATATCTTTGTCGATGGTAAAAGACTTGCACTAGTGGATAAGGCAGTTTTTCTCGGCGTTACATTAGACAGTAAAATACAATGGGGTCCTCATATAGAAAGATTAGCTAGTAAACTGAGTTCCGCCGCCTTCGCAGTTAGAAAAATTAGACAAATAACAGATGTGGCTACAGCCAGGTTGGTTTACTTTGCTTATTTCCATAGTTTAATGTCCTACAGTCTTCTGCTGTGGGGCTCAGCTGCAGACTTTGAAACTATATTTATTCTGCAGAAAAGTGCAATTCGCGCAATCTATTGTTTGGGTCCTCGCGAATCACTACGAAGTCGATTCAAGGAATTTAAAATTTTAACGTTACCGTCACAGTACATTTATGAAAATATTATGTTTGTCCGTAAAAACTTAAATTTATTTGAAATTAATAGTAGCCGCCATAACTTCAATACAAGAAATAAAGATAAAATTGTGACACCTAGATTCAGGTTATCTAGAGCTAATAAGTCTTTTCTCGGAAATTGCGTTCGATTCTATAATAAAATCCCACTCGAAGTAACTAAAATGTCTTATGATAAATTCAAGGATTTCATAAAGCAGAGGTTAATTGACAAAGCCTACTATAAGGCGGCTCATTACGTGGAAGACAAGAATATATGGTTGTAGTAGCTTCTCTCTGCACTTGCATCCCCCTGGCTAAGTGACAATTGTACGAATAAGCATAAAATAATAATGTATATATTGTATAAGTATTTGGAAAAAAGCTGTAATATTAAAAGATCTTCCACAAAAAAAAAAACCTTGCTGAGTTTCTTGCCGGAGTCTTCTCAGTTTAAGTGTATTCCGAACCGGTGGTAAATTCAACTGTATGTACATAACGTTCATAAGTGCCTTACTAGGGCCTAAACTGAATAAATGACTTTTTGATTTTGATTTGATTTGAACAACATTAATTTCAAAAAGTATAATGATAATAAAATAAAAAATATAATAAAATCTTGGCTTCTACTCTTCGACTCGTGTTTGTATTTCTGAAATTCACAATCTTATTCTTATTCATCACTCACACACACACCCACACCCCTAACACACCCACCTCACATACACACCCACACACACCCCCTCATACACACACATACATACCCTCACACACACTTATGCGCAAATATGTTATTATAACAAAAAAAATTAATTACTATTATTATTGCATTATTACATAAATTTTAAACTTGATCCTATTGCATAGAAGGTACTGGCTTCTGTAACACAGGTTTAGACCTAGCGCAGAAGTCAGGGACTTCGTTTTAATTATGTTCATTTTATTTATGTGAATAAAGATTATTATTATTATTATTTATTATTATTAATTTGCACCTTGCCAAGCGTGAGCAGTTTGCAAATAGATGCATTCATGTTATATCGTACAAGTGATTTTCTACTGTCAGAAAAACTATCGATATTAGTTAGGTACATGTTAGTTCTCGGTAATAAAGTATCCCACCAAAAACATTTTCATGTAAAATGTTGCCAAGACGAGACCATGTGGCTCAAAAAGTTATCAGATCTCATGTAGAGCCAAGCTTATAACTCTACACGCCCTAACTCTACAAGTCCTAACTACACAAACTACACACCGTAGTCAAAATATGTGGCTTCGCTACCGTCACATGGGCGTAAGGTGAAAAATTTATTCACTGTTAATTACTTTTCTGTAATACAATAGTTCTTGTAGTAGCGAAACGGCCAAGCCCAATCCACAGAGTGCAATTAACGCTCTTCATACATTCAAACAAAGTTGTCGTATTCAAGAAATTACCACAACACGAGTACCGAGAACCGATACATCAACACGATATTCAATAAAAATTGAATAACGCCATTCCCGGAAAGCGAAGAATGCGTCATGATGTCTTTTAAGGATTCTCTCGGGGATCAGGCTGAACTTGACTGAACCCACAAAGGACCGCACGTACTGTCTCATGTAGCAGTCGACAGGATTTTTCTGGGTGTCAGCCAAAAGCATCTCCATTGTCGGTCGCCGACATCATGTTATGGTGCGTCCATGCTACACGAACCGAGCTACGAACGAACAGAATTCATTCGTTGCTCGCGATGTCAAGTGTGGACCAACGAGCCTACAATGAGCGCAATGCGAATCTCTGTGTACGTGAAAAAGCTGACAATCGGGCGGAGCGCAGTCGAGCGCGAGACGAATGTTCGTTCGAGGCTCGCAAGTCCGTCCACGCTATGCGAACAACGAACAAATCCTCTTCATTCGAGGCTTGGCTCGTGCTCGCTTCGCGTAGCATGGACGCACCATTAGGTATGTTTCTGTACTGCAATTGTTTTGACTGTGTTATCTGTCGCTGCCCTTACTTGTACCGCAGTATACAGGTCGTTGTTTTGGTCAGCGACGAGCGACTCAGGGTCGATAATACAAATGATACTGGTGCTAAAAAAAATATAAAAAAAATACTTTATTTTTTTTAAATAACAAAAATAAAAAAAAAAATTTGAAAATCATGTACTAAGCTAAAGTGTAGACATAATACTCAACGGGAGTGCGAGGGAGTAAAGGGGTGGGGCGATGGCGGCTTGTGCCTAGCTCTAGGTTGTGCACGTGCCTAGTAACCATACTTTGCGGTAATTTTATTTCAAATTGAATAAGGTATTTCTCAACATATTTACAGTATTTAATGGAATTAAGTCCATTTTTGGGGAATATATATTTTGTACTACCGCTCCTGGGTCGCTTGTCGCCGACCAAAACAACACCCTGTATTATACCGTGTGATTCGGAATGCCTATTTTATGCCGAAATCTGTGGATAGAATATAGCATTACCAATAATCCTGAAAAGTTTCAGTAGTCGTAGTACTACCAATACGGAGTTATAACGATTCGAAAAATATTGCGTAAAAGCGCTGCCTCGCGTTGGTAACAACCCTGATCAGCTGTTTTTCTGACACTATCTGACTTATGGGAGTATTGCACTTGACCTTGACATTTACATCGATTTCTGTCAGCCAATAGTAACGTTACCAGGCGACCATTTTATTTCTTAAATATGGCCGCCTGAATCCGTCTAACAATAAGTCAAGCCACTTCATAATATTGCAATTATGGTTCCGTAGGTAAAGGTTTTTGTTATTGATTACGTATGAAACTTTTTTATTCCAATTTTCATCATTGCGGGTATGTATTAGTGTCGCCTAATGATATTAGTTTAATGAAAATTTTAAATAGCCATAACAAAATTTCAAAAAACATCTTTGAAAAGTTTATCCAAAGTCTGTTGATGATGATGATGCCGGAGCGAAAGCTACTTCTTACAATGACGAGACTAAGGCCTTAGTTCACCATTACTTGTTTGCGACAGGGATGGTACGATTGATAAATGAATGTTAGAACGATGAATGTAATGTTAAAAAAAATGTTTTTGATTTTGTAGCGTTTTGGCTGTTTAATAATGCTATTAAGCTGCAGTAACTATTAATAAATACATAAATGCAACCACAGCTACCAGGCCACGTTGCCAGTTGCAGGACTCATTCAAGATTACTTAATGCACAATTTTATTTGAAGTTTTCATCAATGATTATGGGTATCATAATAGGTATACGGTTTTTTTTACCTTTTTGGTTGGGAACCCTAAAAATAGTTTTTAATAGTTCCATTACCGAAAGCTGGCAGGTCAGGTGGTACGTCTGAGCCATTGGAAAAGTAAATGATTGACACAAGCGACATTTAGAAATAAAATATTAAATATTGTAGAAATCTAGAACTTTAAACCAAAATTCCAAAATGTCGTTTAGATGCGTCAGAGGATCCTGGCTGCTTTCGTGACTGTGACACCAGATATGTTAAAGAATACGATGAAATCAATTTCACGGCGTGCATGATATAAGTGGGTGCAGTAAAAGGCTGGTATTTACATTGATAGTGACAATAGTGATTGATTACCTACAAAGTTGACAAAATTTTAAGTAATACTGATTTAGGAAAGTGCAATAATAAGAAAATAATTTGAAGCGAGCTATAAGACTAAAGGTAAGACAATCAAGTATTCGGTCTGCATCACGGTGTTGTTATGTCAATTGTCGATAGGCGGGAACGGGATTACGAGGTCCGCCATTTTTATTTATGATACACATGCTCATTAGGGTTGACACATAATGATTTGGTTGATTATTTTATTTTATTTGTATGGAAATATTTATGTGCTATTTTCCGTTGTATAATATTGTTTTTACGTTTTAAATAAGGTATACTTCAATACCCTTTCGGCCTAAAATAGACATTCGGAATCACCCTATATACTCTGAGGCCACTAAACCATGAGGCGGATATTGACATCAACGCTCAAATATTTCGTCAAGTTTAACTGCAGGTAATTGTTACGGTTTTGAATGTTTTCAATTGTGAAGTGAAATGGAGTAAATAAGTGGTGTGTTTTGAAAACAGGAAAATGAAAGATATTTAATTAATATCCTGGAACATTCTTGGGACAGATTTAAATGTTTTCGCTACAAAGAAGAGCTAGATAGTTTAGAGGGGCTAGAAACAAGGGGACCGTCCAAGTTTCATTATGTTGCGTCAGTAGCAACTCTTAATCAACTGTAAAAACTCTAGTCTAGCCGATTCATTGGGATATCTAGTGTCTCACTGAAGGCAGGAAAAAAGTGGCATGAAATGAAATGAAATAATTTATTCATTCAAATAGGCCTTCACAGGCACTTATGAATAGTCAAACTCTAATACTCTAATGCACTAATGCACGGTTCTGAAGGTTACTTTTGCTAAGAAGAATGCTTGGTTTTCATAAGCTATCTAGTCCAACTTTGAGTCTGTGTTTAAGCCGATAAAAAATCATCTCCAAGATAGGATTGAAAAGCACTAAAAGATAAATAATAGAGAAACTTTAGCCTTACAAGACCGATAAAAAAATTTGTTAAATAACCCGATTAATGAAGAAAGTTATAGACCACGGGTAACACCGCGGGACAGCTCGGTCCAAAATAAAAATTCAATTTTGATTGTTTGTCTTATATCATTATTTACTTTGTATATGGAAGGGTTTATAAATATAACAATTTATACAAAGAATTACTAACTACTAAAAAACCTAATACTAAAAACCTTTGTCTTATTATGTCGTAATAAGTTAGGCATGACTCATGATATTGCACTGCATTGCTTGCTACAAAAATTGTTGATTATTTGCCAATATGACAAATACGGGGTGACGAATTTACGAGTAGTTTTTTGCAATTTTACGAAGGATGAGCTTACGTGCGTTTAGTATGTTGTAAGAATCAAAGGAAAGATTTCGTCATTATGTGTAAGTTTCATGGTAGTGGGTCCGCAATGAAGACATTCGTAGGAGAACGAAAACGACGGAGATAGCTCGTAGAGTTAGTAAGCTGAAGTGGCAATGGGCAGGCCACATCGCTCGAAAAGCCGATAACTGATGGGGAAGAAAGGTTCTCGAGTGGCGACCACGTACTGGAAAGCGCCGAGCGGGACGCCCTCCTACCAGGTGGACCGACGACCTGCTCAGAGTCGCTGGGCACCGCTGGATGCAAGCGGCCCAAAACCGTTCGAAGTGGAAGTCGTGGACATCCATAGGCTGATATGATGATGATGATGATTATGGGTGCCGCGTTCAGAGTAGAGAGAGAGAGAGCAATGTATAGGTCTGTTTGACCATAATCTCACCGTAGTCAGGGGGTCTAGTCAAGATGAATATCGATAATCGTCATCGTTACTAAAAATCAATCTTTACATGGGATTGATTTCAAATCGAAATATCACCGATGGTAACCGCTTACCATCAGGTGGGCCGTGTGCTTGTTTGCCACCTAAGTGATATAAAAAAAGCCTGGTTTTTAACAATCTCTTATTTATCTGGTTATCTGGTTTCCATAGTACAAACTCTTTCGTGATCAGTTTCGTGACCGTGTGTGAGGAGTGTCCCAGGATATTTATGTATTTATTCATTTCAAATGATTGAGTTATATAGCCAAATTAGCAGCGTTTATAATTACGTCGCGATAATGTATTTCTGTTCGCAGACATCAGTCCACTGTCGAGTATATCTCATAAACCATGTCACTTGTCACTGGCTGATTTTATTTATCGTCAGACAACGTGCGTATATCTCGGTGATATATGTGTTCAATTAAACCGCATACTCTTTCATGAGAGCCTGGTTGAAGAGTCATTGGACGGTTCCCTTGTCTTGGTTCAGACTTGGGAGTAGCTACTTTCATAACCATGTTCTGAACTGCTATAATGGCAAGCTACATCGCTCGAAGATCCAATAACTAATGAAGAACGACCATGTTTAGTCTACTGCTACATATAATAATAATAATCATTTATTCACTCCCAAATAAAACAAAGAACAATTTTTAATTTGTAACTAGGCAGGTACCTTTTTTTTTTTTTTTATTGTTTATAGGCCTGTGTTTGACCGCAATCTCACCATGATAAGTGATGATGCGGCCGAAGGTGGTGAGCACACAAAGCCTAGAAGGAGCTGGCTCTCAAGTGCAGCTATCGGAACACACCGAAAGGTGCTTGGCGACAGATTTTCAACTTGAGGGTGGTAGCCAGCCAGGCGGGTACTACAAAGTACCCTACCACCGTGCTATGGTTTCCTCACGATGTTTTCCTTCACCGAAAGCTCAAGCTCATTGTAGGATTCGAACCCGGGACCTTCATCTCGGTATCCGACGTCACTACCACTGGGCTATCATCGCCTTAAAACACATTACACCTACATTTAAATGTGGGAGACAGGAGCTCAAACTAGGTTTCCCTGTGCTATGAGTCTCTCTTTCTCCCTGTGCTATGAGTATCCCTCTTGGTAGCATCAGTTAGTTCAATATATTACTACAATATAGCTCTTCGCCCCGGAATTTTATGCCTCTAGACACATACATTTAGGCTGTCAGTCAGTCAATGTTAGAATTGTCTATGTAATACCTTGGTCGTATTCATAATTATTCAAACAGCTAAAAATAAAATGATTCTTTAAATAAAAACTGTAACGTCATTTCCGGTGCTTTGAAATTTAATTTCAAGAAGTCCTATTTAATTACTTGACCAATTTAGTGTCCCAAATCACACCGTGAGAACTAGGTTTACTCTTTTTCACAAGAAAAACTGAAGCGCGTTAAAATTTCAATAGAAGCGTTACCAACGACCACACTTACCTACAGATTTCCATGAACACCAGTCTGTCTTCCGCACAGCTTCTAAGAAAACACATCACCTTATATTTCTAACTTAATATTCCCAAAGAAACCACAAGATTTGTTACAATGTTCGCGGGAAACTAAATCATTGTAAATGAGCGTTGAAAGTGAGACATTCGGTGTTCTTGGCATTCAGGACAAAAGCGAGTCACTTTTAAAGTTCATTGAAAATTTCAAGGAAGTATTACGTAAAGATTTCAGGGAATACGAACTAATTGGCTGAGAATAATGTGTGGACGAGATTCTATTGCCATTTGGTATAAAAATGTATGTCGTTAACCTATTTTGTTTGTGAGTGTTGTTGTCCCATGTAACTGATGTTTAAGAACTTTATTTGTGTCGTAGAATATGAGTTGAGGCTGATGTTTTTAGGGTTCCAAACACTATTACTAAGTTTCCGATGTCTGTCAGTGGGCTGTATCTCATGAATGGTAAAATTAAAAATTCAAGGGTCGATCAGTACTCTCCCTTGGGAAAATCACGTTATTATATGTCATTGAAACGTATTTTATTCATTACTTTTGTCAAGAGCTCATCAAATTAATCATAATCAAATCAATTAAAGGCACAATCCTACTATAATATTATAAATGCGAAAGTTTATTAGTATGGATGTATGTTTGTACTCTTTCACGCAAAACCTACTAAAAGGATTTGGATGAAATTTTGCACACAGAAGATATTCTGAATTAACACATAGGCAAAGAATTTAAAACGTCCAGAAGGATAGTCGCCTCTATGGGAACACGAAATAAACAAGCCATAATTGACAGTATTTAAAAGTAATAAGTTTAGGTAATTAAATGTGACGAAATCGCAATACTTACACATGGAAGGTTAGTTTTTTAGTTTTTCCTTGGTTTTTATAAGTGTTGTGACAGTATTTTAATACGCCAGTTGAATTTTTTTATTTAATCAGTACAGCGTGTATGACGCGATGACAGCCGTGCGCAATACGAACTGAGAGCGATTTGCTTAGCAGCCCCTCAAGCGGAGTGATATTAAATGTCATGCTTTAGTAAGGCGGACTATCCATCTGGGTAGAGGCACGATGCCGTATGAAAATCTTTGCACATAGGATACTTTTGATCCCGGGAAAACATACGATCCCTGGGGAATACAGGTGAAACCGCGCGGGTCAGCTAGTTAGAAATAAATACTGATAATAGAGAGCCATTACGGCGTAAATACTGAACATTCACATATCAAAATCAAAATGTCGTTTATTCAGTTTAGGCCCTGGCAAGGCACTTATGAACGTTAATTTGTTACATACAGTTGAATTTACCACCGGTTCGGAATACACTTAAACTGAGAAGACTCCGGCAAGAAACTCAGCAAGGCTTTTTTTGTTTTGTTTTTTGATAATCTTTTAATATTACAGCTTTTGTTCCAAATAATTATACAATATACATTAATTATGCTTATTCGTACAATTTTCACTTAGCCAGGGGGGATGCAAGTGCAGAGAGAAGCTACTACAACTATACATTCTTGTCTTCCACGTAATGAGCCACCATATAGTAGATTCAATTAAAAAAAAATTGAATTTATTATAAGACATTTTAGTTACTTCATTCCAGTGGGATTTTATTATAAAATCGAACGCAATTCCCGAGAAAATACTTATTAGCTTTAGATAACCTGAATCTAGGTGTCACAATTTTATCTTTATTTCTTGTATTGAAGTTATGGCGGCTACTATTAATTTCAAACTAATACTTTGCAGTCCCTCAGTTAATTTAATGAAGGTATTCACACACAAAACGCTCTGCGACTCCCAATCTCCCTGAACCAAGGCCATTTATCCGATGATGGATTTATTTAGACAGTCAACAACTTGTTGTTCCAAATGTTACATTTAATCGAAAGGAGTTGTAACAACAATGAAGCGAGAGTACAAAGGCAAGGCAAAGCGGGGTAACACAGACAGGCCAAACAAAGGGAGCTTTGATCTGTATTGTGGTTTGTTTGTTGTGTTCCAACGTGCGTAATCACTACAATAATTGCCGATTGTATCTCACGCGGTTTTCTTGAAGTTCATTTTTATTTTGGTGTTTGTTCAGGAAGTTAAAGTTAAGTCTTTGTGAATGAGGTTTTGATGGGTGATCGAAAAATTTGGGACAAGAAAAATGCCATAAATATAAAAATGCCGTGGCAAAGGTATATTCGAATCATAAATTAACTTTTCCATATTTTCAGCTTATTACAGCAGTGTGCTAGCTTATCTTATCTTACTAATATTATAAAGAGGAAAGATTTGTTTGTTTGTTTGTTTGCATTGAATAGGCTCCGAATCTACTGAACCGATTTGAAAAATTCTTTCACTGTTGGGAAGCTACACTAACCGCGGTTGACATAGGCTACTTTTTATGACGGGAACGCGGGTGAAACCGCAGGGCGGAAGCTAGTTATGTAATATTTGAAGAAACTGATGTGAAACCGACTTCGACATATTTATGGATACGAAAACATGTCCATGGGGATTTGGCGATGTATGCTGTAATACAGGCTTTTGCCTAGCTCGGCAGATATGCTTTTAAATTGTATAACCTAGTCTAAGATATTACCATTAAGATACCTTGTATAATTTTGTTATGCCAATAAACTTTTTTTTTAAAAGGGTAAAGGATAGTTAAGCTTGGCATTTATTCGCTCAAAGAGCAGCTCGACTGGAGAAGTATCTCCACCTTACAGAATACCGCAGCCAAATAATATTATATTTTGTTCCTGCGCGTGAGTAAGGTCACCTAGGTCACCAAGGTGCCGGAGGGGGGAAGAGTTGGTAACGAGTGAGTGCCCTGGGTGCTGCAAGCGTCCATATGGCTACGGTAACCGCTTACCATCAGGCGGGCTTACGCAAAGAAAGAAAACACTAAAAGGACGCTCGCTTATATAAGGTGTAACGGAAAGGGTATATACATCCGAAGGGGGTGAAGACTACATCAGGTACAGACTCTCTATAAAAAGTTTCAGCTCAAAATACATTACAAAAAAATTCAAACAAATTTTTTTAATTCAAGTTTTCTGAATTAAAATCATAACCAACATGTCACCGGTCAATGAGGGTCATTGTCATTTTGCGTCCCTTACTAATATTAATATAAAATTTTATCTTCCGCGATCTGTGCGCCTCGTACCAAAAAAGTGGATTACTGTAATGTATATACAGTTTCCGTTACACCCTGTATAAAGTAATAGAGCAAATTTTTTTTTTTTTTTTTTTTTTACTATTTATAGGCCTGTGTTTGACCGCAATCTCACCATGGTAAGTGATGATGCGGCCGAAGGTGGTAAGCACACAAAGCCTAGAAGGAACTGGCTCTCAAGTGCAGCTATCGGAACACACCGAAAGGTACTTGGCGACAGATTTTCAACTTGAGGGTGGTAGCCAGCCAGGCGGGTACTACAAAGTACCCTACCACCGTGCTATGGTTTCCTCACGATGTTTTCCTTCACCGAAAGCTCAAGCTCATTGTAGGATTCGAACCCGGGACCTTCGTCTCGGTATCCGACGTCACTACCACTGAGCTATCATCGCCTTATTAACAATATTTGACCTTGGTAAAGGTTTTAGGGTCGAATCCTGAATCGAGCAACGTACAAATGTGCCAACATAGTCGTTTCGTTCCTCTCCTCTTTGGTTAGTGCATGCATATAAATTATTGCCAATCGATATCGAATGAAAAGAAACTTTATGAAATAGAGTCGCGTATCATTCCGTTGATTGCCAATTAATTCCTGTGGACAATGCTTACTTGTCACGGTGATGTGAATTTAGTTGATGGTAGAACGTTCTCAATTTGATATTTTCTACCGCAGTCGTTATTCTGGATTCTATGTCACAAGTGTGTGTTGTTTTGGCGTCGGCTCCAATTTGTTTACCGCGCGGATGATATTCGGGAAATGACAGATTACCACGGTGTATTTTAAGATAATAAGCTATTACGTAAAATATATGTTTTTCTTTTCATTTGAGACTCCAGTCAGTCAACATGTCAACGTAAATATAACTGACAATCTATTCGTGAGATCAGTGCCGCGGCCGGCCGGCTACCGTCATTGTCCTCACTCCAATTCCGTACGAGCAAACCTTCGTAAGCTTTGTTTAGCATCGATATCAACCGTATTATAAGACTAACATCAAAATAACACCGTTTTATGTGCCGTTAATCCACGCCAAAACGAAGTTGGCCAAACCTCATCGTCTCAGAACGTCGTGTTATAAAATCACCCTATCATTTACAAATGTAAACAAATGAGTACATTCTGAAATTGACCGTCGGGGATGTTGGCGGGTTTGCCAAATGCTTGGCGTGACGTCGGCGGTGGCAACGCTTGGCACGTAACCGCCAGTTTCAGTGGCAAGAGCGCGTGCGCCGGGCGGACTGCCCTCTACATTTCCCGCCTAAGCGACCGCGAGTGACACTTGATTTTTTTAAATTCGAACCTCTTCTTTTGGTTCTCGTTCTGAATTTGAATCGCGTTCTAAAGTGCTTGTATGGAAACTAATGAGTGTTGTTCAAGTGATTAATATTTATTTGTTTCGATCGTGTGACTTGAATGACAGTCGATAAATCGATCGATTTATTTCCACCAGTGTCCAGTTTCCACATCCGCGGAAGATTTTGCACGGACGAACGTAATGGTAATTTTTTTAATTATTTCTCTTAATCATCGGTTTTGACCGCAGCTTTTAATGGCCGAAGGAATGGCTAACACTAAACAGTATTTATATCTTTATTAGTTCCGTTCACGTTTCATGCAGTTTTTATTTAACTTCTAAAGGTATGACGTCACAGGATAATTATAATGACGATCATGCTGACGTATCAATTTGACACTTCTAAGTGTTGCGATTTAGCTTCAGTGCTCAAGGGCAGGACCAAAGAGGATTTAATACTACGTTTTGGCAGGATTACTGTAGGGAAATGACATTTTAAATATAGATTCTCATTTGCCAAAAAGTTTGGCCGCAATCATTGCAGATGTTCGAAAAACTTTTAACAAGTAAACATGGCTGGATCAAAGAGTGGCAGTAGTAAATAGTTTTAGTTAAATTGATTGCCCTCGATGTGAGGGATCGCCGAGTGATTTACTCGCGGAGAGCTGCCGAGTATATTTTTATTGCTTCCAAATCCCTTTTACGAGGAAATATTTGTCTAAATCGTTTTTATATGAGCTGGTACACAAAAAAGTAGGTTTGAAATCTTGTAAGCGTTTTCTGTGCTACATTAAAATTGGAACACTTTAATATTATTTATCTATGTTACAATGTGTCATGATTTTTTATCTGTGCAAAACAGATAGTATCTGTGTAAAATCTATTAAAATGCGAGTGGTTTGGATTCAGTGTACAAGTTCTGCTTAGTTAAATCTTGCAGACATGAACGATAGGAAATTAAACCTTCCACATTTGACACTTCTGGCCTTCCACTTTCCGCATAAACGTATAACAAAAGTCGCAGTAACTTTTTAAAACTAGCAAAAGTTTAAAAAGTTACTGCGGCTTTTGCCGCTAAAGAAAGCTATCATAGTATATTAGAATAATTGAGAACCTCTTTTTATGTCTGTTACTCTCTGTGACTAGACATAAATAAATAATAATAATAATAATAATAATAATGCTGGCATATACCTCGGTCAGAGAATCAGCATTGCCATTCAACGTGGCAATGCCGCCAGCATTCTGGGAACGTTGCCCTCTGACAACGATTTTTTCATTTAGTTTATTTCTTTTCATTTATATAGATTTTAAGGATTTTATGTTTTTTTTTATTTGCTGTTGTATAAATAAATGAATATCCTGGAACATTCATCACACACGGCCTGACTTTCGGATCCTAAACTAAGCAGAGCTTGTACTATAGAAACCAGATAATACTTAATATACATATTTACGCCCAGACTTAGGACTTGCAGACATGTTCATGCACACAAATGCATGTCCTGGGTGGGAATCGAACCCACGGTCTGCGTGATAGGTGGAATCTTAATTAACCACACCAAATGGCTCATCAACATGACTTTTCTTTAGTCACTTAGATAAGCCTACTGATTGTCTATCTGTGATGCTTGTGTATGTATTCATTTCATTTATTTTGCAACGAAGTGTAGCAAAGGTCTTGTTCTATTATATAGTACTCATTGAACGTATTTATAGGCATATCAAAAGTTTAGTTTAAACAATAATAATATAATAATAATTGATTATTTTTATTCTTAACATTTAATTTTTACGGCTTTTAAAGTAATTATTATTATTTCTGGTCCTATCATAATATAAGTAAACATTTAACTATTTCATAAATCACATAATAATCATCCTTAACATAAATTTCCATTTTCAAAATTTTTAAATAATTAATTTCTAATCTTAAATTATTATCAAATTATTAATCTAATTATTAAAAATATTCGTCAATTGTATAAAATCAGTTATTAATTAAAAACTTTTTCAACTCTTTATTAAATAGGTTAACTTTTATTTCGGTTTGTTTCGGTTTCGGTTTGTTTCGGTTTCGGTTTTGATGTCTGGTGGCCCTGCCATGTTATGTGGACTGCAATTAAGCATTTTTATTCTGGAAGGTGATAAAGATATCTGTCTTTGTGTCGTGTGTTTCTATTATGGGTTTTCTTTATTTTTGTAAATAGATCTTTATTCTTAAATACAAATGTCGTGTATATAAAGTTAATACTAAAACAATTTACACTATTTCCCCACAAAATAATTCCATATTTTAGCCACGAGTGCGTATGTAATATTTAGCCATCGTATCGCGTCAGTTATTCGTGAAAAAGCGCGTAACTTCGCTTGGAATATGGCGCAAAAGTCATTAGTATGTACGTGTATGTGTTCGTAAAAAAGAATAAAATTATTACAAAAAGTCGACAGAAGAGTCCTAGTTTTTTGACGTCACTAACATTTTTTTTTTTCATTTTTTATTACATGGTTTTATTTTTTAATCTGTACCGTGTATTTATCGCAGCACAGCCAATTCCTACTTGCGATTCTCAATCATCTTTATTCTTGATAGAATATTAAGACGTTGATGTTTGGAAAATAAACCGTAGCTTCCTTCTAGTAAGTACCTATATACCATAAAATAATATGTGATATTTTCAAATTAATTTGATCGTTATTTCGCGCATGCTAATAAATATCTGGGAATAGCGTATATTTATTATAATCTGTGGATATTATAGCATCTGTGCTGGCTGGCGGTGGCGGCACTCACTCGCTCGTCATCTGTCATTGATTAACTAAAAATAAAACGCCACTGGAGCGTGAGATTTTCACGAATTTTTGATACTTGTCTTATAGACTAGGTTTTAAATATTATATTTGTTTATGTTGAACGAATGTTTCTTTTATTTCACATTTCATAGATGGGTTTAGGTACCATTAATTTTTGGCATTTCATGATGTTACGTACCTGAATCCACAAAAATCTTATACAAAAAAATATTACAGCTAAGTGCGAGTCGGACTTGCACACGGAGGGTTCCGTATAATAAAAATAATTTTAACTAACTAAACTTCCCATAAAACTCACAGGGTCAACTATGTATGTATGGGGACACCCTATAATTTTTTTGGAATTTGCCGTGCTTTTTGCCAAATTTCGTGATTCTAGGTCAACGGGAACTACCACATATAGGTAGGTAGTACCAAAACCTATAGGGTACTTCCTGTTGACCTGTTGACCAATTTTGGTTAAAAGCAAGGTCTTACAGCACAATTAAAGGTAAAAAAAAATAAAAAAGTAGAAAATTAAGGTTTTGGTACTTACAAGTTTTCTCGAAAATCTAAAGGAGGTGGGTTGATAAAGGCCATTATTCGCCCATCAGCCACTTGATGTGAGATATATTATATTGAATAGTATACCACATGACAACTATGAAAATCAATTATTTTAAATGAAAATTCTATAATTGATGAAATAATAAAATAAATAATTACGTAGGTATTATGCACATTTATTAATATAAACACTACTGTTATTCGTTTTAACACAAAAAAACGATGGTATTAGAACACTAAACTTTAGTTTTAGCATATTTGGCTGCGGTATTCTATAAGGTGGAGGACTTCCCCAGTCGAGAAGCTTTTTGAGCGAATAAAAGCTATGCTCTCTCAGAACTCTCTGGCTTTATTTAAGTTAATATACCACGAGTTAATTGTCGCAGCTCATCCCAAGCTAGGTGTGAAAAATCTTGAAAGTCTGTTTGTCATTTACCTTGGTCCAGATTGCCTTTTTTCTTGTCCATCCTTTCTCTTCGATTATATGTTGTAAGTAATTAGGATTTTTAGCCAAATCAAGTATTCTTTCAGCGATTATCTCGACATCTTGAGTGTTTATGATCGTTGTAGGATGAAATACATTGAGAATAGCACACATATAATTCGCACATCCCCAATATAAAGTTAATTTGTGTGTTTGGTATTACTTTAATCCAATTAACATGTTCCGATCGCAGCACAACTGATACTCTCGCGCGAAATATATTTTTCCGTATAACGTAGAAGCGCACAGTGAACCAAAGTAAAATAGTACACGTCTATAAGCTTATAAGGAGTAGTATCATTGTCAGTTAAAATTAATATGGTTCATGGAACGCTTCATAAAAATATTATTCTTCAAAGACTAAAAAAATGATTAAAATATACAAAAAAGGCGAAACACTCTTTTTTTGGGCAATCATTTCTACAACTTATTATTTTATTTAAAACGTAAATCTCATAAAATAAAATAATATACATCTTAGACTATACAAATCCATTTAAAGATGGTCGGAAAACAAAACTTATTTTTTTGAGTGTGCGATGGGCGAAAAATTACCCTTATCAACCCACCTCCTTTGCCCATATCTTTTTATAATATTGACTCAGGACCTTGATTTTTATACACCTATTAGGGACTTCAGTATCTGGTATAAATTTCAACTTGCTAGGACCACCCGTTCCTGAGAAAAACAGTGGTGACACACCGACAGACAGACGAACAAGAGAGTGATCTTATAAGAGTACCATTTTTTACCTTTTGATGTACGTAACCCTAAAAAAAAAAAATAAGATATTGAGAAATATGTAATTTTAGTAGTTCTAAAGCTCGTAGCGGTTCGTAGAGGCTAGCTACGAAATAATATAAATAATCACGTATGTAAAAAGTAACTAATTTTAGTAATTATTCACTGACTACATAATTATTTTGCGAATTCAATCTTTGAATCCAAAAATAAACTACAGACAGCATCAATGTAAATTGATTAAATTTCCTCTATTATCTAAATCAGATCATATACATGATGTGTCCGTTTCGCGTGTTGCAATACAACTATTGCAACGAAGCAGTATATCTGTTACCGCAATGTAGCTCAGAATGCCTGCTAATAACATGTGCGAGGGGCTTTTGATGAGTCTCGCTTTGATCTCAGACCCGCTGAATTTACGTTCGCGTATTAAATGTAAGCTTTTATCGGCATGTTATATTCATTGCGAATTGTTAGGTTTAGAACATCTTAAATGTTTATGGTGCTCTAATACTTTTGTGTTTTGTCTAAGTTTGTCGATAATAGCTCATTGGTCGATGCGTCAAATGCCGTGGTAAGAGTCGTGCATTCGAATCCTACAATGAAACAGTGAAGGAAAACATCGCAAGAAAGCCATTTACTGTGGTTGGGTAATTTGTAACCACCTGGCTGGCACCCTCAAGTTCAAAGTTGTCACCAATCACCTGTTTCCTTCTTGGTTTTGTGTGCTTACCACCAATTTCCACGGTGACATTATAATCAAACAAGTCTATCTAAAACAAATGTCTTTAGGCACTGATCGAGATTGAAATTTCATAATGAAATATTGGAAAGCTAAGGGAAGAGAATGTTAATCAAATTCCATCGGCTATAAACCGCCGACAGTCACTTGAAACCCTTCCAAATAGACCTTCAAGTGGTAATGTAGCATGTAAACACGCCCCGGTGTTTGAGGCGACGTATTTACTAAACACAGGTGTCGAATCCGTGCATAGCTGCCGAGCCGATCGTCGGTAACTCCGCCCGCCCGTTTACATTACACGTGACAACGTATAACGCTTAACGTTTATGCTGCCCTGGTACTTTTGAGAGGTAAAGGTCATTTTACCTGAATGATTAGTTTTTTTTAATAAAGAAAGAATAACTATGCCTTGTGCATTTATCTCGAGGCTTGATAAGTTCACCATGGCAAGTGATGATGTGGCCCAGTGATTCCCAAAGTGGTGCAGGTGGACCCCCAGGCACATATTAAATACGCCCAGGGGTCCACTGGATACTCGACAGGAGTCTACGTTAGATCTAATCTTCACATTTTTTACGATTTTTTTGAAATATAAATGTAGCAGTAGGGGGTCCACCGAAACCAAAAAATTGTCTTGCCGTTTCGCTACTACAAGAACTGTTGTGCTACAGAAAAATAATTAACAGTAATGTAGACGACAGAGATAGTAGTGCTAAGCATAAATTCATGAAATATTAGCAAATAAATTTATTACAATTATTGTCTTAAAAACACAAATATTTACATACTAAAAAATAAGTAAAACCTCATTAGATTTAGTTGCGCTGCGATGCGACCTATTAAAAATAAAACTATTAAAAAAAAAGTAAAAACCATAACCTCTTTGCCGCTCAAATTCGAATGTTCTAATAATTTTATTGAGTTGTCAAGTTTTTTTTTTTCTGCATTTTTCTGTACTTATAAAATACAAAGTTTAACATTTTATATTGCTTTTAATTTCTCTCCCATCGCCTACAAACTGGTCTTCGTGCCGGATATTGAACTTTTGACCTACATACGGGAGAGAAATTGAGTGTTATGTTCGTCGCGCCTCCTCCTCCACTACGCACCATGAAAACACGTAGTGCATTATTGAAGCAGCAATCCGAGCAGCAAGCCAGCAAGGATGTTAAACAAAGTAGAGAGGTACAGTCAGAAAATTTAAAATGTACTAAAACTGAACCGGGTTTACCTGAAAACAAACTCGCAAAAAATGGTAGCCTGACAGTAAAACAGCCGATAAAAAAATCTCTTTCTGCAAGTAAAAAGTCTAGCAAATCATCAATCGCAGCCCGAAGATTGCAATTAGAGTTAGAAGCTGCAGAGGCAAAGGCTAAGATTGACAAAGAACTCATACAAAAGAGGTTGGATGCTGAGATCGCCGCGCTCGAAGATGAGAGCAGTAAAAGTTATAAAAGTCAGTCTGAAATCAGCGTTAATGGAAAAGTAGAACACTGGTTGAAGTCCAACGCACCGCATAGTCACCTAGATGTCCCAGAACAGCTGCCGCACACCAGCGGTGAACTGCTAGCGGCCAAGCCTGCCGCACCTACGGACATCCAGCTCTTGGCTTGTGCTCTTAAAGATGCTTTGACTACCGCTGCTACTAATGGTCATAATCGTGAACTTTTAACCAGAATCAGCACCTCTAAAGACTTACCATTATTTTTTGGAGATCCCTTGGAATGGCTTCAGTTCAGAGAAGCATTTCACGAGTCAACAAAGTTATGTAAGTTCTCTGAAAATCAAAATATTTGGCGCTTGCGCAAATGTCTACGCGGAGAAGCAAGAGAGACTGTATCTTCACTTGTCATCGGAAATACGACTCCGCAAATCATACTTGATGCACTAGAACTCCGCTATGGTAGACCTGAAACAATAATAAATTAAATTATATACCAAATAAAAAAGATACCACCGCTATCACACATCTACCATAATGATATCATATCTTTTGCTATTAAAATAAAAAACTTTGTGGCCGCAGCTCAAACAATAAAGCAGGTTGATTATCTGCGCAGCCCTGAATTAGTATCAACTGTTCTTACCAAATGCCCTAGTGCGCTTATCAACAAGTGGGCAGACTATTATAATTTAAATTGCAACCTAGAAAAGGCTAAGCTAGAAATCCTAGCCGATTTTCTATATGAAGAGGCAAATAAAATTTCAGCTGCAGGATTAAGCCACATACACCAAAGTCACATACATCAACCAGACTACAAAAGAAGATCTGATGACCGCAAATCACATTCCGTGCTTTTAGGAGACAAACAGGACGTCTCTAACATCTGCAAGTTCTGCCGAAGAAGTAAACACGACCTACCGGAGTGCTCACGTTTCAAGCGCGCTATGACCAAGGATCGATGGCGTTTTGTGAGGAATAGCAAACTGTGCCACAAATGTTTATTGGCTTCACATGATCGTGACACTTGTACGGTGGCTACGTGCAACATTGATGAGTGTGGCCTGCCACACCACTACCTCCTACATTGGAAGAAACCCCCAGTAAGTGCACCTGCACCTATTACTAGTGATATACTTCTCGGTGAAAATATTGTGCCTAATGACAATACAGTGCCCAATGACTGCTCCACGTCTAGCGAGACCTTAGCTAACGTAAATATAAGTTTAAATAAATCATCCGTACTGCTCAAAGTTGTACCAATTAACATTCACGGGCCACAAGGCATAATCTGTACGCATGCACTGCTCGACGATGGTGCAACAGTTTCACTCATATCTGCTGATATCGCTGACCAAGTTGATCTCCATGGATATAAAGAAACTCTATGCGTCCGTGGTGCATGGAACTCTGAACTTATTTGTGAAAGTGAAGTCTTAAACTGCAAAATAATTAATATGAACAATGAACCTTTTGAACTTAGTGTTACAAAGATAAGTGAACTGAATTTACCTGTACAAAAATTATCATCAATTAATTTGGACGATTATAATAGTAAAAATAATTTGAATAGCTTTATATCATACAGTGAAAACGTACAACCAAAATTATTAATTGGTCAGGACAATTATCATCTCATTACGCCCTTAAAAACTACAATACGTGGTAAAAATGAACCTTGTGCCACGCTGACACCATTAGGATGGTGCATACATGGAATGTATCCTACTCCTACACAATGCAATAAAGTTTTACGGTCACCCGAGAGCGCCACGATGACAATGGTAGCACGTAGTATGGCCAATAGTCCCGCCGTCAGCTATGCATCCTCCCACGCTGCCCTCTCTGAAACCCTACTGATGGCAACGCACGCAGGTGTTCACAACAAGCCAAGACAAAATAAAGAGGAATTAGAAGCTATACAAATAGTAGATAGCTCTGCTAAATTAATAGACGGAAAATGGGAAGTTGGCTTACCTTGGAAACATGAAAATACCCAGCTGATAGACTCGTACACCAACGCTTATTGTCGACTGAAAGCGGTAAAAAGAAAGACACCTACTGACAAAAAATATGCCTCAAGATACAAGAAAAGAGCCCCCAGAGAAGAGGTCTTGGCGTCAAACAGAGACGTACTCAACAGCAGTCCCCTGACTCGTTTACCCCGTCAGAAATGGTACCAAGAAAGTAGAAACTTGAAATCTGGTGACGTTGTCGTGATTATAGACCCTACCCTACCGCGAAATACTTGGCCGAAGGGTTCAGTGGAAAAAGTATATCCTGGGAAGGATGGACGAATACGGACAGTAGACCTGAAAACTAAAAGACTACTTACAAGACCTGTTACGCGCTTAGCACCTTTACCGATTACAGATGAGTGTCTCTGAAGTGACACTGGGCGGAGAATGTAGACGACAGAGATAGTAGTGCTAAGCATAAATTCATGAAATATTAGTAAATAAATTTATTACAATTATTGTCTTAAAAACACAAATATTTACATACTAAAAAATAAGTAAAACCTCATTAGATTTAGTTGCGCTGCGATGCGACCTATTAAAAATAAAACTATTAAAAAAAAAGTAAAAACCATAACCTCTTTGCCGCTCAAATTCGAATGTTCTAATAATTTTATTGAGTTGTCAAGTTTTTTTTTTCTGCATTTTTTCTGTACTTATAAAATACAAAGTTTAACATTTTATATTGCTTTTAATTTCTCTCCCATCGCCTACAAGTAAATAAATTCACCTTACGCCCATGTGACGGTAGCGAAACGGCTAAACCACTTTTTTGATTAAGGTGTGTAGAGTTTGTGAAGTTAGGGCTTGTAGAGTTAGGACGTGTAGTCTTATAAGCTTGGCTATACATAAGATCTGATAACTTTTTGATAGTGCGAGCCATATGGATCTGTCTTGGCAACATTTTACATAAAAATGTTTTTGTTGGGATTGGGTTTACCCTACGCATCTTACGCTCAATTGTCATGCTATCCTAGTACATATTTCTCAGTGTTTACCGTATCATAAATATACGAGAAGAATTTTCAATCAAATAATATAGATAGATATCAGATGAAACGTGTTTCAAGGCGTCTAGACGAAAAAATCTGGCTTAGAGATGAGATGAATTTTGCTTCAGTGATTGACTACGTGACTGATTGATTTAACACGACAACCAAATCGATTGAATGATGAGAAATGTTTGCATAGAAACTAAAAAATCGTATCGATGTAAGACATGCATTATCATAGGATTTAATAGGTTTTTCCAGCGAATTATCGCTAAACATAATCGTGGTTATGCTTGTTTGCGGTTTCCGAACGGGCGTCACGTCTCCGCCAAAGGCGTCCGCGCATTGTTTACAAGTTCCGCTCAGAAACGCTAAATGGGTACCATGTTTACTGCCAAAGTATTAATGCACGTTGAATTAACTCGCGCCCTGTAAATCTCGGTGATCTACCACCCTGATTGAGGTCTATATTTAGTGAAAATCTTGCGAAACTCTTCGAAAGTGATTTACTAATCGCATTTTGCCGCTTTTGTGTCATAGAAATGTGATTTGTTTTCTCAATGGAAGTCAATGAATTTCGGAACTGGTGAATTAAAATAACAGCAATGCACAGCTTGAATCCTAAATCCTAATCTAGAAACTTCTAGAGGTCTAGAGGCCTAGAGGCCTAGAGGCCTAGAAGCTTTGGGAAGTTGTTATTTATTTACTGAGATTATATTCTACTAGGGGTGAATACTCAATTCCAGAAAGCTAGTTAGATATTATAATTTTACGCATTATACAGTAATGAGTCAGGTAGTTACTACAGTTACTGCGTAGTCTCTGTTAACAATAAATTGTTGAAATTAAACATCGTTCGGTCGACAGGCGGTGACATCATTAAATCGCAAGGCTTTCGATTGTGTCCATCATGGGTTACTGATCACTCAACCACCCACAGTCATTAGAGACATTGCACTCGTTCTTTGAATTCATATTTGAGTGATAGAATTCAGAGGGTTGGTGTTATTGGTAAAGATTTCACTGAGTCCTCAGTAAAAATGAGCGTTCTACAAGGATCTATCTTTGGACCTTTTCTTTTTCTTATTTATATTAATGACTTACCTTCTAGAAAAAAAATATGGGATAGTATTGTTTGCTGATCACACAAAGTGAGTGACTTTATTCTAAATCTGAAGATGTGAACAATGCTCCTTCAGTAGTTGTTGATTAGTTTGCAGTTAATAATTTAAATATAAAAAAAAAACTATATCACATTCAGTCAGTCTATAGTAAGTTGAACACAAACTTTTTAATAAAATGGGAAAAATGGATCTCATTAAAAGAACCGTATCCTTACGTATCACTTTAGGTAGATGATGAAGTCCAATGGTGCTCACACATTTCTAATCTGTTGAAAATACTTAAAGCGCTCGTGGTATAACATGACTATCCAATTGGCGAAGTTAAGCTACTACAGGTGAGGCTAGCACCTACATGGGTGACCGTCTAGTGGTATTTCAAAAGCGTTTCCGTGCTTCGGAAGGCACGTAAAGCTGTTGGTCCTGGGTATCACTTAATTTTATTGCGTTTCTCGTTAAGCTAGTTTGAGGCCTCCTAGGTGGCTTAAAAATTCCAACAGTACGTTGACCACTAGCCTACCTCTACCAATACGCAGTGGGCATGCGTGGTGGAGTATATGCCCATTCCATTTCACCCATTGTATAAGGAGGCCTGTGCTCAGCAGTGTGATATTATAGGCTGATGATGATGAAATTACTTAGTTCCGCAACTTACGCAGTGAAGAAAATTCGTTCTTTGACTGATAGTTTTACGACAAGATTAACCAATATTACTCAAGTCATTTTCTTTTGTTATTTCTATTAACAAAAAGAAGAACTCTCTACCTAGGTAACAAAGAATATTGACATTGATAGACTACATGTTGACATTAATATCCCTGTAGTATCAGTATCTCCTAAGCCAAAATTGTGCTCGTGCTAAAACCCAGTGTCATAACTCTGACTAATTCAGAATCACGAGAACTAGTACTATATAAATGTCTATCTATTAATCTACATATAGTTCCCAAATCATATGCTGTTTACAATCAATCAATCATCACAAAGTATTCCTTGGACCTTGGCAGCAGATAGCCAGCCAACCGTCAGTTGACACCCGGCCCATTAGTTGCGTCGTCGCGGCGTTGATCGTCATGACGTGTGACACAGTATTGGTACCTTCCACGCCCGGTGCCTGTGCCGGTGCATCGCCGCACTGACTGATGCGACCGCTATTTCTGTTCCGAACTTGACAGGCCTTCGTAGAAGTCTGTCGTAGCGATGTATTTATAACAAAACGGGTATCAGGGCTTCGCGAAGCGCGAATTTGATGCCGTGGAAACGGATCGATTTTGTTCGGACAAATTGATCTGTTGATTGATTTCGCGTGAGTTTTCGTGGAAGAGAAGGATAATGTTTAGCAGTTGGCATGTAGACTTTCGGGTTTATTGATTGTGATAAAGTAATTGAAAATATACTTTTAAATTCTTGGTAAGATACGCTTAGTGTGGTGCCAACATGCACCGTTTTAGGATTTTTTACGTTCCTACTTTGTTTTGATGATCAAGAAATCATCTTAAGTTTTTAACACAGGGTTGAATTAACTAACTGGGTTTAACAAAATCTGCAAAGGTCGCCGTCCAATTCCGCCGTAGAACCAAGTATCCACAGAAAATCCAAGGACGTAATAAGACTCGCCCACCTATAAATCGATACAATCTGAATTATAAATAATGTTTCTGAAGCATCTAAATATACACTGGGATTGCATCTAATACCTACAAAATTTTCAATTAGCTCGGCTATACGCCTTGGCGTGTCGCCCGACTCGCCTGATTTAGTACCAGGGTAGCATCGTACATAAGGAACTGATGTACGATTGTATGAATACGTCCGCAATACGTGTATGGATTTTGTCAAACAAGAATAGCAGCTTGCGATCTTTTTATAGCTTCTTTTTATAGCCTTCGAGTTTTATGTTTGCCGCTGCCAAACATAGGTGTTACGTGGTCGTCAACTCTTTTACGTTTACCCTCGGTTGTAGTCTTGAGATTTAATTGTTGTGGAAAGCTTCGTGATTGATACCGTTGATCTTTTTGGTTTTCTTCCGAAGTAGAAAGTTATGATGATTGTATGCCATCACCCATTGACGTCAAACCAAAAGTGGTGTAGCCGGAAACAACGACTTAACTTACTCTCAACAGAGCTCGATCTTGTAATTCTATTTAAAACGAATGTTGAAGTGGTTTACATTTCGACTCATTACGTAGATGATTCAATTTGAAAAAATCAAGGTCTTTTCCAGGATGGTTCAATATAATATCTACCTGTAAAATGTTCCAATGATTTTGACAGAATTATGGAACGAACATCATTACCCCTTATACTCACATTCACAGCTAAATAAATATTGACACTCTTCTAAAGCCCGACAGAACAGTCTTTCCAAAATTATTCTTTCAATAGAATTTCTAGTACCTATGATGTTTTTTTCCCCCATTTGTTGTAATAATAAAGAGTTATCTATCTAACACTTACTTTCACTGATCAATCATTGAAAAATTTTATGACACAATCCACGTTTCCAAATAAAAGCTTAGTTTTGACGAAATCATTCAGCAGACTACAATAAACAGTGCAGTTCGTCTGCCGAAGCCGAAACAAACATTCGCTGTAATGAGAGCAAGCAGAGATGACGTCAAAGGATGTTTCGCTCACAAGTGGCTGGTGTGGTATTTTCTACGGTTCAACGTATGGTGGCATTACAAGCGGAGTTGCGCTTTGTTAAACGCGAAAGCGTTATCAGAATGGATAAATAGATGTTTAGTTATTGCATCCATTCATCGACATCTTACAGTTATAACGTTTTGAATTCTCATTTTGAACTTGCTTCTTTGGCTCCGTTAATAGTAACGGGACGGGATTTATGGAATTTCGTTAACTCAGACGTGGAAACGCAAGTTTTAAGTCTTAGATGTCTGAAATGTGTTATGTCTTAAATTATTAAACTAGTGGCTCTATGAGCTTTAGACCTCGCGAGTCTCGATAATTATATGGATATCCCTTATCGATTCAGATTCAGTGATCAGTGACAAAAATCCATATAATTACAGAACCTGCTCAAAAAATTTCACGCGGATCTGTTGAGAAATGCGACCTATAGAGGAGAAGATACCAGCTTGGGCCTTTAGACTCGGTTCAGCGACGTGCTGCTAGAATTGTCGATGATACCGAGCTCACAAGCGGTTTCGAAGAGCCCCTCAGTCTGAGGAGAGATTTTGCCTCCTAATGTGTGTTCTGCCGTTTGTACAACGGACAGTGTTCTGAAGAATTGTTTAATATGATGACCACGGCTACCTTCTACCATCGCAACTCTCGCCGTCGACGGGGAGTCCATCCTCACATATTGAAACCAGAATTGTTACGAACTGTGCGGTCTCAAAGCAGCTTCCTTCCGCGGACGTACAGCTTGTGGAATGAACTCCCCGCCCTGGTTTTCCCAATGGAGTACAGCATGGGGTTCTTCAAAAAGGGGGTGAAGAGATTTCTGCAGGGTCGGCAACGCGCGAGTAACACCCCTGGTATTGCAAGTGTCCATAGGCTGCGGTAACCGCTTACCATCAGGCGGGCCGTATGCTTGTTTGCTACCTAAGTAGAATAAAGAAAAAGAAAAGATCAGCCGGACATCTGGATATCCGGACTATCCGGACGGTCTTCTATAATAGATCCCCGCTACAAGTAGGACCCCACCGCATGCATATGGGGCGTTTATTAGCGATCGTAAACCCATTTCATGAATATTGCGGGTTGTGAAAGACCTTCCAGCGATTTTCACATTTCACGTCTAACTATCTGTTTTGTAATTAATTGTACGCTTTTAATTACAGTATAAAATATAATTAACTTGCTGCGACTTCGTTTGCATGGTGTTACGTCCCACCCCATACCCTACCCTACCAACTTTACCTCCACCGCCCCTTTCGCGGTTTTACGACATCTGGGGATGAATTTGAAAAATAAGCCTTCTTTAATGCTCCCAACTCTCCACTACCGCCCTTAGGGACTCGAGGAATACTTCATATAAAATCTCCTGGAGATTTCCACCAGTTTACGATGTGCATTGTCTATCAGTAGGTATGTTTTAGATAGGCTCTCTCGTTCAAAATTAGAATCAGCCCGATAGGGGAAGTTACTCCAAAAATCAAAATATTTTTTTCAAATAGACCTCCGCAAGCATTAATACATTTTCTGTCTCTAATACCTATCGGTTCGGAACAAGAAGTATGGCTTTATACTTCTTGGTTCGGAAGGTTGCATTTGCTGCGAAGAGCAAGAAATAAAATTAACAATTCTCTCTCTCAAAAGTCAAAACTGACGGGCCAGTTGGCGTGATTAGTAAGTGCCTATCACGCCACAGGTCGTGGGTTCGATTCCTATCCAACCATCTTGTCTATGCACCCTGGGTGCAGGTAGGGTCGCAGGTATGCCACCTTACAAAAGGCGGTTAAGGTACAATTTTTTTTTTATATACCACTAAGGTGGCCAACAACCGTACGGCCCGCCTGATGGTAAGTGGTTACCGCAGCCTATGGACTCTTGCAATACCAAGGGTATCACTCGCGCGTTGCCGACCCTGCAGAAATCTCTTCACACCCTTCTTAAAGAACCCAATGCTCCATTGGGAAAACCACGGCGGGGAGCTCATTACTTATACCATCTTATAGTTACTATTCATCATCAGCAATGGAACTCCCCTCATCACCATAAACCAGGGTAACGCGTCAAGATACAACACCGCCATATAACTCGATAATCGCTGGAGCACTTCACACAATAAATAAACAGACAAGCACTAAAACAAAAGTTATTCTCGCCGTTCATCTCTCGCTGCCAGAGGTACACACACGATGCATCTGGGAGGATTTGAATACATTTTAATAGCTCTTATTCCATTACTAACTCCCCCGCGGTTTCATCCGATTTCCTGGGATAAAAAGTATGTATTTACGAACAAAACGTAGTATATGTAGCATATCAGTTATGTGGTTTCCATAGTACACACGGCTACACATCAAGCTATAAATTTCCAGTATAAGCTGACATTGCATCTCGCATTGTATAGGATTTCCGTACAATGAGAGGTCAGCTTATATTAGAAAATTATAGCTTGATCTGTAGCCGTGCGTACAAGCTCTGCTTAGTTCGGGGTCAGATAGACGTATGGGAGAAAGTCCAGGTTACTTATTTTCGAATAACACTAAATATGTTTTATGCCCGGTGTTATATTCATATCACCTTCGGGAAGGCGTTAAAATAAGCTTGCTGAGTTTCTTGCCAGAAAGTGTGGAACCGGCGCGATTATAGAGATCGAATGGGCGCGATGGTAGAGTAAATTTTTAACGTTAATAATTGAACTGTTTTACAAAAAAACTTAAACCGACTTCAAAGTACACTAAGAAATTAAATCCTGATCTGATGACAATGGGACCAAACAGGAAGTGTACCCTGCTAAACAAAAAAGGAATATTCCAAATCGGTTTATAAATGACGGAGTTATGTGTAACAAACATAAAAAAAAACAAAAAAAAAAATTACAACCGAATTGAGAACTTCCTCCTTTTTTTGAAGTCGGTTAAAAAATTAAACCGACTTCAAAGAGCACTAAGAACTAATCAAATCCTGATCTGATGACAATGGGAACAAACGGGAAGTGTACCCGACCAATCAAAGAAATAATTTTAAAAAAATAGACATACAATCGAATTGAGAACCGTAACCGAAAAAGTGCCTCATCAGTGCCTCAACTAAATAAATAAGTTGAGTTTATAAAATCTTGGAGTGGAAACTAGTAGTTATATAATGGTGCGTCCAAGCTACGTGAACCCAGTACGAGCCGAGCATACGTGGACGGACTTGCGACACACAGGCAACGAACGAATAGATCTCGGACATTATATTACAATCATTCCCATATAGCCTCATTACCTATAATGATGTGTTTCCAAAGTTAATTCATGCGATAAACTTGCAGAAATAAACACTTGTCAATGATAGATAGTGCGGTTCACCGAATATTTGCGTAGTTTAGCGCACCATTACCGTTCTATTTATAATAGTGTTGTATCAAACCGATCTGAGCCATCTGATTTATGTAAGTCGTTCATTATAATGAAACTGGCGGATTTGTGTATATATTCTGTTTATTAAACAAATGAATAATATTCTTTGAATTCATTCACCTTCAAATTATATGAGAGGTACCTATTTTTATTCTGTGAAAAATAAATCCTATAGGTACAACTCTTTCTCTGTGAGTTTTTTAGCTATTTAAAAGAGGTAGAGCGTAGCATTTATTCGCTCAAAGAGCAGCTGAACTGGGAAAGTACCTCCTTACAGAATATCGCAGCCAAATAACTTTGTTGTGTTCCTGCGCGTGAGTAAGGTCGCCAGAGCTCATCAGAGAGGGCGGAAGGGTCGGTAACGCGTGAGTGATGCCTCATGTGTTGCAAGCGTCCATATAGGGTTACGGTAAAAGCTCATCGACTTCGTAGTAAAAAAAAACCTGACAGTGTGTATGTTTGTTACCTATTTACGCCTCAATACATTTTTATACCACTTTTACCACGGTTGGGCAGTAAACATACCACATCCAAAAACATTTAAAACAAGTATTTTTCTTTTGTTTCTTTTTTTCTTTCAAAATTGTAAACTTTATTTCATTTTAATTTAACTTTTTTGATTTGATTTTATATAATTTTTTATGTGAACTTTGTCTGTTGATCACCAATTAACAATATGTTTGTAATGCCATGCTGTACTCCATTGGGATAACTACGGCGAGGAGCTCATTCTACAGTCTGAGCGTCCGCGGAAGGAAGCTCCTTTGAGCTCGCACAGTACGAAACAATTCTGTTTTCAATGTGTCAGGATGGACTCCCCGTCGATGGCGAGAGTTGCGATGGTGGAAGATAGCCGTGGGCGTCAGCTTAAACAATTCTACAGAACATTGATGGTGATTTAGTAGATCTCTCAGGGACGCAAGGCAAAACTAGAAATAGTATGCGAAAGTTTGTGTATGTGTTTGTCACGTCGCAATGGCTCAACCGACTCTAATAAAATTCTAAATCAAAGAATATTAAAACAAAGTTCCATAAAACCATAAATCATGAGTACAGTAAAATTGGGCATCAAAGCATCGATAAAACCCCCTCGTATCGAGATAAACAGAAATAACTCCGAGCGCGTTATGTTCCACACCCAACCTTTGACATCACTCAGGAGTGGAATTCATTACTGAACTCGCAGTTCCATGAACACATCAAGGACATTTTTATTTGGAAATGTAACAGTAATCACAAATGAGGGTGAAAGGAGCAATACTCCACCACGCGTGCCCACTGCGGATCGGTGGAGGTAGGCTAGTGGTCAACCTACTGTTGGAATTTTTCAAGCCGCCTAGGAGGCATCCAACTAGCTTAACGACTGTAGTGTGTAGTCATGTGTAACCTTTAAATAGCGTGACTTAAGATAAATAAATGCATTCACAACGGAGCACTCGTGGTTTCAATACGTTCCCGGTTCCCACAGTACATGGCGACCCTGCCAGTCGGCGCACTGTAGCCATGCGCCCGCGTTCGCGCCCGCGTGTCTCGCGATAACATAACATTTGAAGAATAATTTTACCATCGTTAAAATGAAGAAATCAACAAAATCATAAGAAGACATTATCAGAAGATTTTAAGAAATAATTATGAAGATAAATAAGAAGCTAAAATTAATAAATTGAGAAAAAAATAATTATAAATAAACCATTATGAAGAAAGAAGAACATTACCTAACTATGAAGAAAAAAACAACAATATATACATATACCTATCAAGAATGAAGACACAAAATGCTATAATAATTAGAAGAAAGAAGAATTGAAGGAGCGGTGTCCAGGGTTTTCCCGGCCCACGGAGTCCAGGGTATAGCCCGGCCCAATCATCATGGTTTGCAGAGCAATCAACCTTCGTGCCTTCATGCCTTCGTGCCTCACCTTCGTGTCTACGTCTACCACATCGTCGTTTGCGCCTAGGAGCTGGGACACACGACGTGCATCCGGAAAACATCAAAAGAAAATGTAATCTTTAAAATTAGTAAGTGGCTCTTATTGATTTATTTTAACAAACGATAGGTCATTGGGTTATTAGTAGTATAATTACAGAAATATTCAATTTTAAATGAGCAGAATTGTAACTTTATTTTAATACGTCTAAAAATAAACAATGATAGAGTACCTAGTTAATTTTAAGAAAAGTTTTGTCAGTATTTTTTTTTCTTTCTGTCACTTAATGAATTTAGTTTAACGGATAAATAGTGAACATTTTTTTTATGGATAGGCTTAATCTAATATATGAAGCCCTAAAGAGCATATGTGAAAATATAAGAAAATTAGGACCTAGGAGGAGAAAGGAATGCATAGGCGTTAATAAATTCGAGAATGCCGAAGCATTATACAGTGAATATAAGCAAAGTTTAGGAGAATTTAATAACGAAAGTATATATAATGCAGAGTTATCGGGTTATACCTTAGAACTTGTTTGTAAAAGTATCGAGGATACTTACGAGAAAATTTTACGATATAAGGGTTTAAATAGAATCAAAATGGAGACTTTTGATTTAAAAACAGCTAGTTCATTAATTCCCATGATGGATGGTAAAGAGGATACTACTGAACGGATCATAGACGGTGTTGAGATGTATAATAGATGTTTAAAATCGGACGATAATAGGCAATTACTGATTTCTTTTGTTTTAAAAATGAGATTAACAAAAACAGCAAAACTAAAATTAAAAACAGAATATACAAGTGTACAACTTATGATTGATGATATGAGAAAATTTTTACTTACAAAAAAATCGGCAAATTCTTTATTGTCTCAGATAAACAACATGTCACAAAATAGCATGACAATTGTAGAGTATGGTAGTAAGCTGGAGGAGCTTTTTATGGAACTTACTATAGCACAAGCCGATGGGAACCAAAAGGCAAGTGCAATTCTAAGCCCCATCAATGAAAAGATGGTACTAAAAAGATTTGCTGATAGTCTTAGGAATAGGCGGGTAAGTACCATTATATCAGCTAGGAACTACACCGAGCTTAAGGACGCCGTGCGTGCAGCCCAAGATGAGGAGCTGTCACGCCCTGGATTTTCAGAACAAGGTGCAGTAAATACATATTTACGAGGTACAAATAAAAACATATTTTATAGGAACTCTAGGTACAGTCGAGGTCGCGGTAATTTCCATCGTGGTCAGCCACAGCAGCAACACAGAGGCAATCAGCATCATGCTCATTATATACCAGCTTCTCGTGGTTATGGGTACAACAACCGCGGAAGAACATACCACGCTGACAACCGTGGTTATACGAGACCGAATAGAGGTAACTTTAGAAATAATAGAGTCTCATTTAATAGAGGAGGTCAACGTAACATGTATTACGCGTTAGAGAACAACGGAACGGAGAGAGAGTCGACTGAAGAAGAAAATGTGCATTTAAATCAGTTTTTTCGAGTCTAACTATGTTTTCACATGCGAAGGTTTGGATTACATTTATTTATATTTTGGAGATCGAAGGTGTACGTTTTTAATAGATACAGGCGCATCATTATCAATAATTCGGAGTGAGATAGTTGAAAGACACGTTAAATTATTTCAAGATAGTACAGTCATAAACGGAATAGGTGGAAAAGTTCAAGCTAAATGCTTCGCATATATTCCATTACAGTCTGAAAACGGTGAAGGATTTCACCACAAGTTATATTTATTTGATACCATACCTTGCGTTGCTGACGGTATTATCGGTTTAGACTTTCTTAGAACTTATAATGCAAACATAAACTTACCGACCAACCAACTTACATTACAATGTAATCATAAAGTTTATAAATTAAATATACATACACGAAATAATTCCTACGTAGATTCAAAAGATTATGTAACTATACCAGCAAGGAGTGAATCAATTCATTACATAGATATAAATAAAAACATATTTAAAGACTGTGTGGTGTATACGAAACAATTAGATGAGCATATTTTTATGGCAGGAAGTATTGTAAAGCCAAATAGAGGTAAAATTCCATTAAAAATATTAAATACCAGTGAAAAGTCGGTCAGAATTTCAAAGAATAATTTAGTTCAACAACATGATTTTGATTATTTAGAGAATTATAATATATGTTCATTCAATGAATCTCAAAAAAAGGTAGAACGCGTTAAAAAATTATTACCAGAGTTAAAATTATCGCATTTAAATTCAAACGACAGGAAAGAAATAGAGATTATTTGTGCAAAGTATGCCGACATATTTTTTTTAGATGGCGATAAGCTTGGTACAGCAAAAGTACTTGAGCAAAGTATTAGTGTGAAACCAAATACAAAACCTGTTTATATTAAACCTTATCGCCTTCCGGAGTCGATGAAGCCAGAGATTAATAGGCAAGTCAAGAGGATGTTAAGTGACGATATAATTGAGCCCACAAATAGTGAATGGAATAGTCCAATATTATTAGTACCTAAAAAATCAGATGGAACTAAAAAATGGCGTTTAGTTATAGATTATAGAAAAGTTAATGAATCCATACAAGATGATAAATTTCCATTACCAAATATTACTGAAATTTTAGATTCACTTTCAGGAAGTATATGTTTTAGTCATCTCGATTTGCATCAAGGTTTTTTCCAATGTAGTTTAAAGCCAGAGAGTAGGAACATTACTAGCTTTGCTACAGGTCAGGGACAGTTCCAAATGAAACGTTTACCGATGGGATTAAAAATAAGCCCTAGCGCTTTCTCTAGAGTCATGTCAATAGCGATGTCAGGTCTTACTTACGATAAATGCTTTATTTATTGCGATGATTTAATTGTTTTTGGGAGAAATTCGCAAATTCACAATAAAAACTTAATTGACGTATTCGAACGACTTAGGAAAATGAACCTTAAGCTCAATCCAAATAAATGCGATTTTATGAAAACACAATTGTTATATTTAGGACATGTAGTATCGGCGAACGGCGTATTGCCCGATCCCGATAAGATAATAGTATTGCAAAAATATCCGGTGCCAAAAAACGCAGATGAAGTCAGGCGATTTGTAGCTTTTTGTAATTACTATCGAAAATTTATTAAATCATTTGCAGAAATTACAATACCTTTGAACAAATTATGTCGAAAAAATGAATCATTTTTATGGACCGATGAATGTCAGAAATGTTTCGAGATTCTTAAAAGTAAATTATCTTCACCACCCATTTTGCAATACCCAGATTTTTCGAATGAAAATAATTTCATTCTACAGACTGATGCATCTGGATTCGCGATTGGTAGTGTATTATGTAATAAGGATTTAAAGCCAATAGCATACGCCAGTAGACCATTAAATAAAGCAGAATTAAATTATCCAACAATACAAAAAGAATTGTTAGCTATCGTTTGGAGTATAAAGTATTTTAGACCCTATTTGTATGGGAAAAAGTTCACTATTATGACAGATCATAAACCACTCATTTACTTGTTTGGTATGAAAGATCCGTCAACGAGACTATTGAAATTTAGGCTGCAATTGGAAGAATACGATTATGATATTATATACATTAAAGGTAGTGATAACGTAGTAGCAGATGCACTGAGTAGGGTGACAATAAGCTCAGAAGAATTAAAATCAATGAATGATAAAATAACAGCTATGGTCATAACTAGAGCACAAAGAGCAAAGATTAATCAACAAAATAGTGATATTAGGGAAAACACGAGTTCTATTAGTATACCTGTCGAACCGAGGTTAGGCCAACCGAGAGTCGCAGAGATATTAAGAAAACCAAGTGACTATGTAGAGTTAAAGTTTGTTAAAGGAAAAGATTTAAATAAGAAAAATATAACTTATGAGGAACGATGTTTTGTTTATGTTGAAAATGAATTAATTTTATACATCAATCTTAATTACATGTCGCACTTTACGCGAGTCGAATTTGCGAACATATTAAGCAATTGTTGTAAGAAAATAAATATTGAAAAGATTTGTATAATTAAAAACGAATATAATATAAAATTTATAAAAGAATTAATAGACGAAATAAAGAGTAGAGACAAGTGGTCCGGACCACAGATAAATATTCTTAGAGGAATAAAACGAGTCTTAGATAATGACGAAAAAGCGTACATACTACATGACTATCATTTACTGCCCACGAGCGGACATGCAGGTGTGAGGCGTATGATAAATAATATAAAAGGTAAATATTTTTGGCCAGGTTTAGAAAACGATGTGCGAAAGTACGTGAGCAAGTGTCAAAAGTGTCAAACCAGTAAGTATACTAAAAATACTATAGAACCGATGATCGTGACAACCACGGCGGCGAGTGCCTTCGAAAAGGTATATTTAGATTTAGTGGGTCCATTAGATAAGGATTTAGATGATAATGTTTACATATTAAGTGTTAGCGAATGACATCCGTCCGTAGCCTACGTCACATCCCGACAATACCAACAATATTATAAATGTATTCGATTAGATTAATTAGCTATTATTGTATTGTTTAATAATGATTTTAATAGTTATTGGGTTTATAATAGATTTTATTAATTATTTAATCGTTGCTAATTTGGCGCCAACGGTAGTGACGCCATTTGATGTTTATTTCATTGAGATTATTTTTCATTATTTGAAAATGGCTTTTTATAATTATTATCTAATTATTTAACATATTCACATGTTGCTTTAATAATTATTTGCGTATAAAATAATATTCCGGAAGTTCATTTGTATTCCTTATTTTGTTAACCGGAAGTATCATTCTAGATGTGATTTATTTGTCTTTTAAAAGTTGCTAATGGTTCCGAGTGATATAAAACCAACAGTAATGTGCTAGTAAGGAACACTATCATTAAAACAATTGTTATAGCGGAAGCTCTGCTCGAATTACACTTGAAATACCAAATCTGCATTTCATTCACAAAGCTATCTCCACATCCCGTCACATTTCAGAAGTGGGATCTTGAAGAATGTCGGGCCCCTACGCTGCCGGTCTTGGCAAAAAGAAGAGAATATATACTGAAGAATTTACTACTGACGATGAAGAAATCGAAGAAGGCCCAATTTTTTTTTCTTCTGACGCCACGTCCACACCAAGAAAACGACGCCGAGTGACCCATGCTGACGCAGAAGTAATTCCAAAATTCCGGCCTGAGGATAACACCAGTAATATAAGTAGTTGGTTACATAAAATAGATCAGCTTGGCGAAGTTTATGGATGGGATGCAACTGAAAGACAATTCGTGATGCAACTTCGCTTACGTGGTTCTGCTAGATGCTGGTATGATGATCTTGACGATTATGACCTCGACTGGGATGGATGGAAAAAAGCCCTGGAAACTGCGTTTCCACGATCTATGGACTATGTGGATAAGCTCGAAGGTATGCTTGCGAGAGCGAAGACGACTTCCGAAACCATGACTAAATATTACCACGACAAGTTATCGCTTCTCAAGAAGTGTAATATCCAAGGAGAAGAGGCGATTTCATGTATCATCAGAGGACTTCCTATGGAGCTACGTGCAAATGCTAAGGCATACCAGTGCAAGACGCCGGAGTTACTGTATTATGGATATTTGTCTTCTCTTGAAAATTACAAAATAGTAGAAGCCCCTTTATCATCGCGGTCGCGGTTGCAGTCTACTTGGAGAAGAGGTTTTACTGATGGAAGCTCAACGACAACACCAGAACATTCTGGGGTAAAGCGATGCTACAGCTGCCGACGGACCGGACATGAAGCACGAGACTGCCGGGCTCAGCAGCGCTGCGATACCTGCCAGCGCACCGGCCACACATCTACTACATGCTGGTTTGCAGCCACTCCTGGTTCAATGCGCCAGCAAGTCCAGACGCCTCAGGTCAGTCATATCATGTATACTTTTCCAAATTAGTGAATCTGACTGACTAGTAACACTTCAATTGCAAGATTATAATATACAAAATATACTCACGCAACTACGAGAACGTTCAAGTAATCCAGATATAATCAATAATTATATTTTAGAGATAATGTCTTGTATAGGAAAATATTATAATATGATGAACGTTTTGTTATACCAAAATTAGCTAAATATGGCCTTTTGCAAAAATACCATGACCAAATAGGGCACCCGTGCTTTGATAGGTGTGAGAAAATAATTAAAGAACAATTTTGGTTTTTGAGGTATGACTCGATTTATAAGTTACAATGTGCATATGGTAAACTACAAGGAGAACTATTATCCAATCGAGAAAATTCCAGTACCTATGCATACTCTGCACTCTAGGTCCTTTCGTGAGAACTGCAAAAGGCAATACCTACGTTCTAGTTGTAATTGACTCATTTAAGAAGTTCGTTTTCGCGAGGGCTGTTACTTCAGTTCTATAGAAACCTGAAACACCTGAAAGAAATAATCACACTTTTTGGCTACCCCACTAGAATTATTACAGATAGAGGTAAAGCTTTCACCAGTCGCTATTTCAGTTTTCGGAAGAAACTCAGTTTAAACATATTTTGAACGCTATAGCAAGTCTTAGATCTAACGGCCAGGTCGAGCGTGTAAACCGCACTATTATAGATGGCCATAACACAATGTCTGAAAGTGAGAGCACACGAAAAACTCCCTGATGTTATTTGTGGAATAGACAATATACCACCACCTTCCCTCCATTAAAACTTTTCTTTGGGCATAAAAATACTCGTCTGCCAGCGTATCCTACAGGGCAACCTCAAGATTTAGCCTCGCAAGCGGAAGCACTAAGTAATAGGAGAGAAAGTGGGAAATTACACATAGATAAAAGTATGTCCGTTATGAAAAAGCGATTTGTCCAGTCCCGTAAGAAATTTATTAAGTATTCGGTAGGACAGTTAGTTTTGTGGAAACTTGTAAATAAAAGTCAGAAAAAAAATAGTTTATAAAAATGAATACTTAAAATTAATTGTAGGTTACATACATCACATACATATAATAATTAAAATGAGTGGTTTAATATTATTTATTATTGCCCAGGAAAGCTATGTGTAGAAACTGTCTTCCTTTTGAACATATCCTTGTTGACGAGCTGAAACATAAAAATAATAAAAAGTTAATAAAAGAAAATCAAATTACTAAAAGTTTGGGGTGTTTGGTCTGTGTGACAGGTCTGTGTGACAGGTCTGTGTGACAGGTCTGTGTGACAGGTCTGTGCGACAGGTCTGTGTGACATCGTTATGTTCCACAATTATGAATAAAGAATTGCATACATAATTACTTACATAATTACAACTTATAGGGTCTATGTGACATTGTCTGTGTGCCTTTACATAAGTTATGTGTGACTTCTACATAAGTGCGAAGCTACTTGTCTGTGTGACCTACGTAAGCGTAACAATGAAATACGAAATGTCTGTGTGACCTAAAATTAACTAAATGGTATAGTTCAGTTCCCGAAATATTAAAATGTGTTATCACTTTAGAAAGTCACCAAGTACTAAGTAAGTCTAAGTGACATAGTAAACTATAATGAAAAAAGCACTTACCATTTAAATACAGAAACAAATCACGAGCCGTTGAATACTGAACTATTATAACAAAAACTTTCTTGAGATAATTACTCACGAATAACATGTATGATTCTGCTTGTTTTCTTTTCTATTTTCAGCTAACTTATGGCGCGGAAACTAAAGTGTTGCCCGAGCGCCGTGGGACACGGCCATTGCAGGATGGCCGAGTGTTAGCGAATGACATCCGTCCGTAGCCTACGTCACATCCCGACAATACCAACAATATTATAAATGTATTCGATTAGATTAATTAGCTATTATTGTATTGTTTAATAATGATTTTAATAGTTATTGGGTTTATAATAGATTTTATTAATTATTTAATCGTTGCTAATTTGGCGCCAACGGTAGTGACGCCATTTGATGTTTATTTCATTGAGATTATTTTTCATTATTTGAAAATGGCTTTTTATAATTATTATCTAATTATTTAACATATTCACATGTTGCTTTAATAATTATTTGCGTATAAAATAATATTCCGGAAGTTCATTTGTATTCCTTATTTTGTTAACCGGAAGTATCATTCTAGATGTGATTTATTTGTCTTTTAAAAGTTGCTAATGGTTCCGAGTGATATAAAACCAACAGTAATGTGCTAGTAAGGAACACTATCATTAAAACAATTGTTATAGCGGAAGCTCTGCTCGAATTACACTTGAAATACCAAATCTGCATTTCATTCACAAAGCTATCTCCACATCCCGTCACATAAGTTTGCAGTGTGAACTGAGTAAGTACGTGGAGGCGTATCCAATTAAACGAAAAGACACGGTAAGTGTTGCAAGAGCATTTGTAAATAATTTTATTCTTAGGTATGGTTTACCAAAAACCATTGCTACGGATCGAGGTACAGAGTTCATGTCAGAAACAATGACTGAAGTATGCAAATTACTACAGATTGAAAAGGTAAATTCTACATCTTATCATCATCAATCATTAGGTGCACTAGAGAATACACATAAACACCTAGCTGCATTTTTAAGAGCTCAATGTGACGGACATACTGAGACTTGGAGTCAATGGCTTCAATATTGGTGTTTCTCGTATAATACTACGGTACATACAGAAACTAGGTATACACCGTTTGAATTAGTGTTTGGTAAATCATGTAATTTACCTAACAATTTAACTAATGATATCGTAGAGCCTTTATATAACTCCGATAAATATGCATTAGAACTAAAGTATAGGATACAATTAGCAAATAGGGAAGCTAGAAATAATTTATTATTAAGGAAAATGGAAAGAAAATGTTCATATGATAGAAAGTGTAATCCTGTAGTTTATAAGAAAGGAGATTTAATATTATTAAGGAATGAAACTGGAAAAAAGTTAGATAAGTTGTTTGATGGTCCATATCCAGTATTACATGAAAATGAACCAAATGTAACTATATTAAAAAATGGTAGATCTGAAATTGTTCATAAAAATAGAACAAAGCGATATGTAACTTAGTATAGTACCTTTAATAATCCTTGTTTAGTTTAAGTGTTGTAACTTTGTTATCGGATCCGTGACACTTTGTTTCTTTTAGCTCATAAATTATGATAAGGTATAGGATTGAATAAACACTTCAAATATTGTTTTTTTAAGTTTTGATTTTTTTAAGAGACTTGTTGAAATTTAAACTTATCGATGTTTGACATTTCAGTTGATATATTAGTGTACTTGAATTTTAGTAGGAATGTTAGTAAAGAGTGTTATGATTTTGAATAGATAATCACCAAAGTTTTTTTTTTTTTTTAAGATAGTTGATTAAGTATAATTAGTTTTGAAATTTGTGTATCTTTTTTTTTTTTTAGTAAATGTTATTAGTATAAAAAAATAAGAATGTATCTTAATTTACATTTTATTTTTTTCTTTTAGGGGGAAGATGTAGTGTGTAGTCATGTGTAACCTTTAAATAGCGTGACTTAAGATAAATAAATGCATTCACAACGGAGCACTCGTGGTTTCAATACGTTCCCGGTTCCCACAGTACACGACTATCACAATTAAGTGATAACCGGGACCAACGGCTTTACGTGCCTTCCGAAGCACGGAAACGCTCGATTTGAAATACCACTAGGCGGTCACCCATCCAGGTACCGACCACGACGGTGGTAGCTTAAATTTGCCGATCGATTAAGAACGGCTAATCATAATACACCACGAGCGCTTCGCTCGTATTATGTATATTAAGTATGTAAAAACAAAAAGTGAGTAGGCATATGTATGTATTATATCTTATATCAGTTATCTGGTTTCCATAGTACAAGCTCTGCTTAGTTTGGGATCAGGGAACCATGTGTGAAGTTTTTTATTTTGTTACTATGTAACTATAGGTTTCTGTTAGACCATAAACTGAGTATGGTGCATTGATGATGTAACCGAAGATGACGCCGTAACACAGCGGTAGGTTTAAACTCGAAGATAAGTTATGCACCATAATACAATTCATGAAAAAAAATATGGGAATACCTAATATTCTATTTATCACCAGTTATAATATAAAATCAGTGCGATTAGAATGTAAATATTATGTAATGAATCTAAGCTTGTTTTTAAAAGAGTAACTGCTGAGTTTATTGCCGGGCTCTTCTCAGCAAATCCAACCTTCCGAACCGGTATTAGAGTCAGACTTTTCATAAGTGCCATTTTATTATGTTAAATGGGCTTGCGTTTGACCTTCGCCTGACCCCATGAGGAGTTATGACGAGGCCGAGGATGTAGCACGCTTACCCAGAAAAAGCCTATTCACTCTGGCCTTGAATAAATCTAGGTTATAGGTGTCGGCAAACACAGACCCCGGAAGAGAGTTCCACTCCTTTGCTGTTCGTATAAGAAACGAGATTTCTTCATTGTGTGGCCTCTTCAAGACATGTTTCTGTCAAAATATAAATCCCTGCAAAAATATGAGCAGTATTATAAAAAGGCTTATCTTGTGATTTACTTATATAAAGAGATCAAACAAATTCCCTGGTCACGTAAAAAGAGTTAGCAATCGATTGAAAGCTATATTACAATGTGTTAAGTGTTAAATTATTCCAAACATCCTATGTAAGAAAAGGCGCGGGCGCCGACCGAGTAATGAATCGGTACTTCATTAAATGAATGCGAACGCATAGAAGAGATTTATGCTAGACAAGCTAAAGCCATGTTTTTTTCTTAAAAAAGAGTTTTTATCACGTGAGAAACTTTTATTTTAAAATGCCTACATTTCATGCTACGGTGCGGGCTATTTGAATATGCAGTTTAAAAACAATATTACATTACAGACCTTCAGACCTAACGCGTGGACATCTGTAGACAAACATAAAAATGCAATAAAATACTAGTAAAACAGAAAAGATACCTAGAAACGCATAACTACTCTATTCACTAGCCAAAAGATAGACTAAACTCAAACTAAGGAAGTAGCGTTCAAATCAGAGACCACTGAAAACTAAACTTTACGTAGATAACCCTAGCTATTGTTCTTGTTTGAAGGTATTTATTGTTTTACATCTTCCAATGATGTTATTAAATAATATTGAATAGTTTGTTATATATATGCTAAAACGCCCGGATGTGCTATAACGTTACAGAATGCACGTTTCCGTAAACTTTTACTTGAGTTTAAGTGTAATACTCGCAGATAATACTCAAATATTTTATAATAATAATATTACAGATCAATATGCATTCAATCGTATAATATAATAAAGTAGCAATTGTATCAAAAACAAAAAAATACAAAATAAATTTCAACAGGAAATGAATTCCTCAACACTACAGAACGCCTTCTCAACGAACCATAATTTAAAGCTTTTCTTAATCGTGGTTACGAGTTGACTGATATATTAGTAATCGTCGGCTTAACCATATTTGTTATCCTTAGGGATACTTAGGTTGCCCTCTTCAGTCATTCTCCAGCCCCTCTAGACAAGATGGTTCTCGACAATGGCGTGAGCTCCTTCCACAGTCTGAGCGTCCGCGGAAGAAAACTCCTTTGAGTCCGCACAGTTCGAAACAATTCTGGTTTCAATGGATTGACATTTCATATCGAAATACCTATCTCGTGATTTTTAACAATCTCTTATGTCAACCCATACAAAGGTTGATCGTTTACTAACGATGACGATTGTCGATAACCATATTTTCTACTGGCTCAGGTAGCGCTATTTGTGAGGCAAACCCAGTCACAGTTTAAAATAGGCTGGGGGTGGCAATTATAGTTTCTCGTATTTTGTGGTAAATGGCCGGTCCCAAAACATGTGCGAGTTTCCGATTTGGCAACTCTGTGGGGTACGGTAGTAAGTTTTCCGGCGCCATGAGAAATATAATACTGGGCGCGATTGTTTCCTCGATTTTTAAATTGTGACTGGTTTTGTCCCACAAATGGCGCTACCTGGAGAATGACTGAAGAGGGAAACGAAAGCATCCCTAACGATATGAAATATGGTTTAGCCGACGATTATTAATATATCAGTCCACTCGTAACCACGATCACAGCAACTTGATCGAAACGTCGAGGTTAGTCAAAATAATATTATAGTAATTGGTACGCGAATAGACCCGATATATTATGCTATAAATCTAAGCTTGTTTTGAGAAGGGTAATTGCCAAGTTTATACTGGCTCTTCACGGAAAGATATTAGAGTTATCTTTTCAATGACAAGTAAACTCACTAATAAAAGTCAGTTTTAAACAGGGGGCCAAGTCTCGACCCCATTATAACTCCATTGCCATTGATGCAATGTGCGTTGTCTATGGTTATCGACGTTATTGAATTAGTAGACTGACGAATCTGTAAATTGTGACACCACTGATAGTTCATTGGAACACCAATTGTAATAGCTGACTTGGGCCCCAGATAAGGGTGGGTTGTTTTCACTAAGAATTATAATACAGCTATCCCCCGCGGTTTCACCTGCGTTCCCGGGATAAAAAGCCTATGTCCATCTCCATACCATAGGCTATCTGAATGCATCCGCATGATGATCCGTTGAGAAGTTGAGGCGTGAAGGCGTAACAAACAAACTCACTTTCACATTTATAATATTATTAATATTTCATCCCTGTATAATAGGTATAGTATCTGTGATGCGTGCAAACTAAATTACTTTGACAAATTTTTATCCTGCCCGCGCGGGCTGTGAAACAGTCAGCGTGTTGTTCCGATTTTTACCCTGTCTATTTATCTGGGGATTGAAAAATCGGCCCTAAGTTAGGATAGTTAGGATTAGGATAATTAAACTAACAACAACAACGTGATAGTTCTATGATTACCTGCCGTAAAAATACTAACTATTGTGAGTTGTCACAATAGTTAGTAAACAATGTGAGTTAGGTTTTATTTTAAATTAAATGGGCTTGTGTTTGGCCAGCAGAAGCCTAAGATGAAACACGCTTACCCAGAAGAAACCTATTCACTCTGGCCTTAAAAGTACCTAGATTGTAGGCGTCAGGAAACACAGACGCCGGAAGCAAGTTCCACTCCCTTGCTGTCCGAATTATAAATAGGTTTAGGAATTTAGGACGTATTTTTGTGTTATCTTATGAATTGTTAGTTTAACTATTGAATTTTAACTATTAGTCACCATGACAATAGACTTAAGGAAAATAATGAACATGAACTCTAAATACGTCGCGTCTGGCAAATGATTTTTAGACAAAAACATTATAAAACAGTATATAAATCTTGAATGCATTACGATACGATACAACGAAATAAAAATTTAATTGTCACGGTTAATGGCACATCGTTTTGCGTCAGTATTTTTGTTTTACAACTTTATTTTGGCAAAAGTTTTATGAATCCACGAGCGCCATGCAACCGGCTGTTTATATCCAAATGATGACTTCACATCATCATGAAACTCACTAAACTGTAAAGGGTGACGTATATAGTGACGTCATTGACGTTAAACAGGGAAAAGTTACGATGCTTATAAATATGTTGCGATATTCTATATTTTCTTTTAATTTTGATATCGTTAGTAGTAGTAAAATAGTCAATACAGTCAGATTGTCCAAAAAATATATTCAAAAATGTAATCTTTGTGAGTTTCTTGCCTTCAGTAGCTTTGACCTTCATATGTGCCCTACTAGGGCCTAAATTGAATCAATGGCTTTGACTTTGACTCCTTTCCCATTAGGGTTTTGAATTTTGGGAAATCCTTTCTTAGTTGGGTACACAAGGAATATTCCCCCAAATTGTTTATATCTAGGTCATAGGTTTATTGTGTGTAAGTGAGATTTACATTCAGATTTAGAATAAAACATATATTATATAGGCAAGAGCCTCGGCTTTAAAAAATCGCCTCTAATTCAAAAATGGATATTGTGTTGATTAGTTACATTAATAAAGTAGGTCATTTATTTAGCTTTCAGGTTTTGTAAAAGTGTGTATTGAGAGACAAATATTTTATTTATTATTAATTTTTAGAGATGATAGGTGTAAAATCACTACTGATCCAGTTGTGGCCACAACGTGTGTGGCCACAACTTTGTTTTTTGTGTTGTGGTTATTTAATTTACCTAAGTTTCCAGGCAGAGGAATTCATTGATCAAAATAGCATCAAAATTAAGTTACTAGACATTCATTTAGTATGCTTCAATAAGAATCCACGCAACAAATAAAGATTTGAGCAAGATATTTATCGATTAATTACCAAGGGTCGCTAATCGTGTCTGTTAAGAAATTATATTATATCACAAAAAAGTTCCTATACACTTACGGCGCCACTACAATTGCTCATCAAAAGCGATAATCATCAAAGATTTTATTTACTATCACAGATATTAAAAAAAGTCGGATATACTCATGTTCGTGAAGTTAGCAGATCATATTCCAGCAGATCAAAAAAAAAAGTGAGTTCTATTCGCATGCAGGTGAGTTCTAGAGTTCCTGATACTTTTTAGCGACAGTTCTGGCGATTTAACCTGAAAAAAGTAAAATGAAAATATGCTCTGCCAACTTCCGGTAGCAGATCATTTTTCAGCAAACCGGACTAAAAGTGAGTTATATGCCCAGGGAGCCAAGTAAAACAGTTCCTGATACTTTTTAGCGATAGTTCTGGCAAATTTACCTGAAAAAAAGTCGAATGAAAACATTATCTGCCAACTCGAAATAGCAGATCTTTTTTCAGGAAATCAAAATTTAGCTGACTTATCTACGCAAGCGAATCAGTTCTGTAGTGTTGATAGTTTATAGATTTTTTTATTACACTTCAGAAAGTATCAAAGAAATAAATAATAGGGAACTCACGCTTGAGAGCCAGCAGATCATGGTATAAATGAAAATTAGCAAAAAGTATTCCTAGAAATTATTCATTAATCTCAGAGGCTGGAACTCTTCGAATTCTTATAGATAATTAACAGCACTTTGACCTAGAACAAGATTTGTATCCCAAACTCACGCTTGAGAGCCAGCAGAGCATGGTATAATGGAAAATTAACAAAAAAATATTCCTAGAAATTATTCATTAATCTCAGAGGCTGGAACTCTTCGAATTCTTACAGATACTTAACAGCACTTTGACCTAGAATAAGATTTGTATCACAAACTCACGCTTGAGAGCCAGCAGAGCATGGTATAATGGAAAATTAACAAAAAAATATTCCTAGAAATTATTCATTAATCTCAGAGGCTGGAACTCTTCGAATTCTCATAGATTGTCAACAGCACTTTAACCTAGAACAAGATTTGTATCCCAAACTCACGCTTGAGAGCCAGCAGAGCATGGTATAATGGAAAATTAATAAAAAAATATTCCTAGAAATTATTCATTAATCTCAGAGGCTGGAACTCTTCGAATTCTTATAGATTGTCAACAGTACTTTGACCTAGAACAAGATTTGTATCCCAAACTCCCGCTTGAGAGCCAGCAGAGCATGGTATAATGGAAAATTAACAAATAAATATTCCTAGAAATTATTCATTAATCTCAGAGGCTGGAACTCTTCAAATTCTTATAGATTGTCAACAGCACTTTGACCTAGAACAAGATTTGTATCCCAAACTCACGCTTGAGAGCCAGCAGAGCATGGTATAATGGAAAATTAACAAAAAATATTCTTAGAAATTATTTATAAATCTCAGAGGCTGGAACTCTTCGAATTCTTACAGATAATTAACAGCACTTTGACCTAGAACAAGATTTGTATCTCAAACTCACGCTTGAGAGCCAGCAGAGCACGGTATAAAGGAAAATTAACAAAAAATATTCCTAGAAATTATTCATTAATCTCCGAGGCTGGAACTCTTCGAATTGTTATAGACAATTAACAGCACTTTGACCTAGAACAAGATTTGTATCCCAAACTCACGCTTGAGAGTCAGCAGAGCATGGTATAATGGAAAATTAACATAAAATATTCCTGGAAATTATTCATTAATCTCAGAGGCTGGAACTCTTCGAATTCTTATAGATTGACAATAGCACTTTGACCTAGAACAAGATTTGTATCCCAAACTCACGCTTGAGAGCCAGCAGAGCATGGTATAATGGAAAATTAACAAAAAAATATTCCTAGAAATTATTCATTAATCTCAGAGGCTGGAACTCTTCGAATTCTTATAGATTGTCAACAACACTTTGACCTAGAACAAGATTTGTATCCCAAACTCACGCTTGAGAGCCAGCAGAGCATGGTATAATGGAAAATTAACAAAAAAATATTCCTAGAAATTATTCATTAATCTCAGAGGCTGGAACTCTTCGAATTCTTATAGATAATTAACAGCACTTTGACCTAGAACAAGATTTGTATCCCAAACTCACGCTTGAGAGCCAGCAGAGCACGGTATAAAGGAAAATTATCAAAAAATATTCCTAGAAATTATTCATTAATCTCAGAGGCTGGAACTCTTCGAATTCTTATAGATTATCAACAGCACTTTGACCTAGAACAAGATTTGTATCCCAAACTCACGCTTGAGAGCCAGCAGAGCATGGTATAATGGAAAATTAACAAAAAAATATTCCTAGAAATTATTCATTAATCTCAGAGGCTGGAACTCTTCGAATTCTTACAGATACTTAACAGCACTTTGAACTAGAACAAGATTTGTATCCCAAACTCACGCTTGAGAGCCAGCAGAGCATGGTATAATGGAAAATTAACATAAAATATTCCTGGAAATTATTCATTAATCTCAGAGGCTGGAACTCTTCGAATTCTTATAGATTGACAATAGCACTTTGACCTAGAACAAGATTTGTATCCCAAACTCACGTTTGAGAGCCAGCAGAGCATGGTATAATGGAAAATTAACAAAAAAATATTCCTAGAAATTATTCATTAATCTCAGAGGCTGGAACTCTTCGAATTCTTACAGATACTTAACAGCACTTTGACCTAGAATAAGATTTGTAACACAAACTCACGCTTGAGAGCCAGCAGAGCAAGGTAAAAAGGAAAATTAACAAAAAAAAATCCTAGAAATTATTCATTAATCTCAGAGGCTGGAACTCTTCGAATTATTATAGATTGTCAACAGCACTTTGACCTAAAACAAGATTTGTATCCCAAACTCACGCTTGAGAGCCAGCAGAGCATGGTATAATGGAAAATTAACAAAAAAATATTCCTAGAAATTATTCATTAATCTCAGAGGCTGGAACTCTTCAAATTCTTATAGATTGTCAACAGCACTTTGACCTAGAATAAGATTTGTATCCCAAACTCACGCTTGAGAGCCAGCAGAGCATGGTATAATGGAAAATTAACAAAAAAATATTCCTAGAAATTATTTATAAATCTCAGAGGCTGGAACTCTTCGAATTCTTACAGATAATTAACAGCACTTTGACCTAGAACAAGATTTGTATCCCAAACTCACGCTTGAGAGCCAGCAGAGCACGGTATAAAGGAAAATAAACAAAAAATATTCCTTGAAATTATTCATTAATCTCCGAGGCTGGAACTCTTCGAATTGTTATAGATAATTAACAGCACTTTGACCTAGAACAAGATTTGAATCCCGAACTCACGCTTGAAAGTCAGCAGAGCATGGTATAATGGAAAATTAACATAAAATATTCCTGGAAATTATTCATTAATCTCAGAGGCTGGAACTCTTCGAATTCTTATAGATTGACAATAGCACTTTGACCTAGAACAAGATTTGTATCCCAAACTCACGCTTGAGAGCCAGCAGAGCATGGTATAATGGAAAATTAACAAAAAAATATTCCTAGAAATTATTCATTAATCTCAGAGGCTGGAACTCTTCGAATTCTTACAGATACTTAACAGCACTTTGACCTAGAATAAGATTTGTATCACAAACTTACGCTTGAGAGCCAGCAGAGCACGGTAAAAAGGAAAATTAACAAAAAATATTCCTAGAAATTATTCATTAATCTCAGAGGCTGGAACTCTTCGAATTATTATAGATTGTCAACAGCACTTTGACCTAGAACAAGATTTGTATCCCAAACTCACGCTTGAGAGCCAGCAGAGCATGGTATAATGGAAAATTAACAAAAAAATATTCCTAGAAATTATTTATTAATCTCAGAGGCTGGAACTCTTCGAATTCTTATAGATTGTCAACAGCACTTTGACCTAGAACAAGATTTGTATCCCAAACTCACGCTTGAGAGCCAGCAGAGCATGGTATATAGGAAAATTAACAAAAAATATTCCTAGAAATTATTCATTAATCTCAGTGGCTGGAACTCTTCGAATTCTTATAGATTGTCAACAGCACTTTGACCTAGAACAAGATTTGTATCCCAAACTCACGCTTGAGAGCCAGCAGAGCATGGTATAATGGAAAATTAACAAAAAAATATTCTTAGAAATTATTTATAAATCTCAGAGGCTGGAACTCTTCGAATTCTTACAGATAATTAACAGCACTTTGACCTAGAACAAGATTTGTATCCCAAACTCACGCTTGAGAGCCAGCAGAGCACGGTAAAAAGGAAAATTAACAAAAAATATTCCTAGAAATTATTCATTAATCTCAGAGGCTGGAACTCTTCGAATTCTCATAGATTGTCAACAGCACTTTGACCTTGAACAAGATTTGTATCCCAAACTCACGCTTGAGAGCCAGCAGAGCATGGTATAATGGAAAATTAACAAAAAAATATTCCTAGAAATTATTCATTAATCTCAGAGGCTGGAACTCTTCAAATTCTTATAGATTGTCAACAGCACTTTGACCTAGAACAAGATTTGTATCCCAAACTCACGCTTGAGAGCCAGCAGAGCATGGTATAATGGAAAATTAACAAAAAAATATTCCTAGAAATTATTCATTAATCTCAGAGGCTGGAACTCTTCGAATTCTTACAGATACTTAACAGCACTTTGACCTAGAATAAGATTTGTAACACAAACTCACGCTTGAGAGCCAGCAGAGCACGGTAAAAAGGAAAATTAACAAAAAAATATTCCTAGAAATTATTCATTAATCTCAGAGTCTGGAACTCTTCGAATTCTTATAGATAATTAACAGCACTTTGACCTAGAACAAGATTTGTATCCCAAACTCACGCTTGAGAGCCAGCAGAGCACGGTATAAAGGAAAATTATCAAAAAATATTCCTAGAAATTATTCATTAATCTCAGAGGCTGGAACTCTTCGAATTCTTATAGATTATCAACAGCACTTTGACCTAGAACAAGGTTTGTATCCCAAACTCACGCTTGAGAGCCAGCAGAGCATGGTATAAAGGAAAATTAACAAAAAATATTCCTAGAAATTATTCATTAATCTCAGAGACTGGAACTCTTCGAATTCTTATAGATAATTAACAGCACATTGAACTTGAACAAGATTTGTATCCCAAACTCACGCTTGAGAGCCAGCAGAGCATGGTATAATGGAAAATTAACAAAAAATATTCCTAGAAATTATTCATTAATCTCAGAGGCTGGAACTCTTCGAATTCTCATAAATTGTCAACAGCACTTTGACCTAGAACAAGATTTGTATCCCAAACTCACGCTTGAGAGCCAGCAGAGCATGGTATAATGGAAAATTAACAAAAAAATATTCCTAGAAATTATTCCTTAATCTCAGAGGCTGGAACTCTTCGAATTCTTATAGATAATTAACAGCACTTTGACCCAGAACAAGATTTCTATCCCAAACTCACGCTTGAGAGCCAGCAGAGCACGGTATAAAGGAAAATTAACAAAAAATATTCCTAGAAATTATTCATTAATCTCAGAGGATGGAACTCTTCGAATTATTATAGATAATTAACAGCACTTTGACCCAGAACAAGATTTGTATCCCAAACTCACGCGTCAAAGAGCTGTTCCTTTATACCATGCTCTGCTGGCTCGCAAGCGTGAGTTTGGGATACAAATCTTGTTCTAGGTCAATGTGCTGTTCACAATCTATAAGAATTCGAAGGGTTCCAGCCTCTGAGATTAATGAACAATTTCTAGGAATATTTTTTGTTAATTTTCCATTATACCATGCTCTGCTGGCTCTCAAGCGTGAGTTCGGGATACAAATCTTGTTCTAGGTCAAAGTGCTGTTAATTATCTATAAGAATTCGAAGAGTTCCAGCCTCTGAGATTAATGAATAATTTCTAGGAATATTTTTTTGTTAATTTTCCATTATACCATGCTCTGCTGGCTCTCAAGCGTGAGTTTGGGATACAAATCTTGTTCTAGGTCAAAGTGCTGTTGACAATCTATAAGAATTCGAAGAGTTCCAGCCTCTGAGATTAATGAATAATTTCTAGGAATATTTTTTGATAATTTTCCTTTATACCGTGCTCTGCTGGCTCTCAAGCGTGAGTTTGGGATACAGATCTTGTTCTAGGTCAAAGTGCTGTTAATTATCTATAAGAATTCGAAGAAATCCAGCCTCTGAGATTAATGAATAATTTCTAGGAATATTTTTTTGATAATTTTCCATTATACCATGCTCTGCTGACTCTCAAGCGTGAGTTTGGGATACAAATCTTGTTCTAGGTCAAAGTGCTGTTGACAATCATTAAGAATTCGAAGAGTTCCAGCCTCTGAGATTAATGAATAATTTCTAGGAATATTTTTTGTTAATTTTCCATTATACCATGCTCTGCTGGCTCTCAAGCGTGAGTTTGGGATACAAATCTTGTTCTAGGTCAAATTGCTGTTGACAATCTCTAAGAATTCGAAGAGTTCCAGCCTCTGAGATTAATGAATAATTTCTAGGAATATTTTTTTGTTAATTTTCCATTATACCATGCTCTGCTGGCTCTCAAGCGTAAGTGTGGGATACAAATCTTGTTCTAGGTCAAAGTGCTGTTAACAATCTATAAGAATTCGAAGAGTTCCAGCCTCTGAGATTAATGAATAATTTCTAGGAATATTTTTTTGTTAATTTTCCATTATACCATGCTCTGCTGGCTCTCAAGCGTGAGTTTGGGATACAAATCTTGTTCTAGGTCAAAGTGCTGTTAATTATCAATAAGAATTCGAAGAGTTCCAGCCTCTGAGATTAATGAATAATTTCTAGGAATATTTTTTTGTTAATTTTCCATTATACCATGCTCTGCTGGCTCTCAAGCGTGAGTTTGGGATACAAATCTTGTTCTAGGTCAAAGTGCTGTTAATTATCTATAAGAATTCGAAGAGTTCCAGTCTCTGAGATTAATGAATAATTTCTAGGAATATTTTTGTTAATTTTCCTTTATACCATGCTCTGCTGGCTCTCAAGCGTGAGTATGGGATACAAATCTTGTTCTAGGTCAAAGTGCTGTTAAGTATCTGTAAGAATTCGAAGAGTTCCAGCCTCTGAGATTAATGAATAATTTCTAGGAATACTTTTTGCTAATTTTCATTTATACCATGCTCTGCTGGCTCTCAAGCGTGAGTTTGGGATACAAATCATGTTCTAGGTCAAAGTGCTGTTGACAATCTATAATAATTCGAAGAGTTCCAGCCTCTGAGATTAATGAATAATTTCTAGGAATATTTTTTGATAATTTTCCTTTATACCGTGCTCTGCAGTTCTCTGCAGTGCTCTCAAGCGTGAGTTTGGGATACAGATCTTGTTCTAGGTCAAAGTGCTGTTAATTATCTATAAGAATTCGAAGAAATCCAGCCTCTGAGATTAATGAATAATTTCTAGGAATAATTTTTTGATAATTTTCCATTATACCATGCTCTGCTGACTCTCAAGCGTGAGTTTGGGATACAAATCTTGTTCTAGGTCAAAGTGCTATTGACAATCTATAAGAATTCGAAGAGTTCCAGCCTCTGAGATTAATGAATAATTTCTAGGAATATTTTTTGTTAATTTTCCATTATACCATGCTCTGCTGGCTCTCAAGCGTGAGTTTGGGATACAAATCTTGTTCTAGGTCAAATTGCTGTTGACAATCTCTAAGAATTCGAAGAGTTGCAGCCTCTGAGATTAATGAATAATTTCTAGGAATATTTTTTTGTTAATTTTCCATTATACCATGCTCTGCTGGCTCTCAAGCGTAAGTGTGGGATACAAATCTTGTTCTAGGTCAAAGTGCTGTTGACAATCTATAAGAATTCGAAGAGTTCCAGCCTCTGAGATTAATGAATAATTTCTAGGAATATTTTTTTGTTAATTTTCCATTATACCATGCTCTGCTGGCTCTCAAGCGTGAGTTTGGGATACAAATCTTGTTCTAGGTCAAAGTGCTGTTAATTATCAATAAGAATTCGAAGAGTTCCAGCCTCTGAGATTAATGAATAATTTCTAGGAATATTTTTTTGTTAATTTTCCATTATACCATGCTCTGCTGGCTCTCAAGCGTGAGTTTGGGATACAAATCTTGTTCTAGGTCAAAGTGCTGTTAATTATCTATAAGAATTCGAAGAGTTCCAGTCTCTGAGATTAATGAATAATTTCTAGGAATATTTTTGTTAATTTTCCTTTATACCATGCTCTGCTGGCTCCCAAGCGTGAGTATGGGATACAAATCTTGTTCTAGGTCAAAGTGCTGTTGACAATCTATAAGAATTCGAAGAGTTCTAGCCTCTGAGATTAATGAATAATTTCTAGGAATACTTTTTGCTAATTTTCATTTATACCATGCTCTGCTGGCTCTCAAGCGTGAGTTTGGGATACAAATCATGTTCTAGGTCAAAGTGCTGTTGACAATCTATAATAATTCGAAGAGTTCCAGCCTCTGAGATTAATGAATAATTTCTAGGAATATTTTTTTGTTAATTTTCCATTATACCATGCTCTGCTGGCTCTCAAGCGTGAGTTTGGGATACAAATCTTGTTCTAGGTCAAAGTGCTGTTAATTATCAATAAGAATTCGAAGAGTTCCAGCCTCTGAGATTAATGAATAATTTCTAGGAATATTTTTTTGTTAATTTTCCATTATACCATGCTCTGCTGGCTCTCAAGCGTGAGTTTGGGATACAAATCTTGTTCTAGGTCAAAGTGCTGTTAATTATCTATAAGAATTCGAAGAGTTCCAGTCTCTGAGATTAATGAATAATTTCTAGGAATATTTTTGTTAATTTTCCTTTATACCATGCTCTGCTGGCTCCCAAGCGTGAGTATGGGATACAAATCTTGTTCTAGGTCAAAGTGCTGTTGACAATCTATAAGAATTCGAAGAGTTCTAGCCTCTGAGATTAATGAATAATTTCTAGGAATACTTTTTGCTAATTTTCATTTATACCATGCTCTGCTGGCTCTCAAGCGTGAGTTTGGGATACAAATCATGTTCTAGGTCAAAGTGCTGTTGACAATCTATAATAATTCGAAGAGTTCCAGCCTCTGAGATTAATGAATAATTTCTAGGAATATTTTTTGTTAATTTTCCATTATACCATGCTCTGCTGGCTCTCAAGCGTGAGTTTGGGATACAAATCTTGTTCTAGGTCAAATTGCTGTTGACAATCTGTAAGAATTCGAAGAGTTCCAGCCTCTGAGATTAATGAATAATTTCTAGGAATATTTTTTTGTTAATTTTCCATTATACCATGCTCTGCTGGCTCTCAAGCGTAAGTGTGGGATACAAATCTTGTTCTGGGTCAAAGTGCTGTTGACAATCTATAAGAATTCGAAGAGTTCCAGCCTCTGAGATTAATGAATAATTTCTAGGAATATTTTTTTGTTAATTTTCCATTATACCATGCTCTGCTGGCTCTCAAGCGTGAGTTTGGGATACAAATCTTGTTCTAGGTCAAAGTGCTGTTAATTATCTATAAGAATTCGAAGAGTTCCAGTCTCTGAGATTAATGAATAATTTCTAGGAATATTTTTGTAGTGCAGGACCCGTAGATATCTCTTAGGTCTCCACACTTCAAACTTACCTCTTGATCAGAAGGATACGGTATGAAAGAATTTATGATAGGTTATGAAAGTATTTAACACGAAAGACGAAGAATGAATATTATTATTATGTAGATAGAAAGATGGATTTAATGAAGAATGAAATAAGCACTAATACATGAAATGAGAGAAAGGAATATAAATGAATAACAGCAATAATGTAAACAGCAAGTAATGAGTGAAGCTATGCGCGCGAGTAGTGAAAAACGGAGTGAAGTTAGGTGCATACGCGTCGGCCGGCACTCGTCGCTCGCTGTTCGGATTGTAAGGTGTTGGCCCAAGTTTATTTTTCTTATGAGCGGAGCGGTAAGCGGAGCGATAATTCTTGTTGTGGTGCAAGAATGATGTCCGCAGTCCGCCACATTTTTGTTAATTTTCCTTTATACCATGCTCTGCTGGCTCTCAAGCGTGAGTATGGGATACAAATCTTGTTCTAGGTCAAAGTGCTGTTGACAATCTATAATAATTCGAAGAGTTCCAGCCTCTGAGATTAATGAATAATTTCTAGGAATATTTTTTGTTAATTTTCCTTTATACCGTGCTCTGCTGGCTCTCAAGCGTGAGTTTGTGATACAAATCTTATTCTAGATCAATGTGCTGTTAAGTATCTGTAAGAATTCGAAGAGTTCCAGCCTCTGAGATTAATTAATAATTTCTAGGAATATTTTTTTGTTAATTTTCCTTTATACCATGCTCTGCTGGCTCTCAAGCGTGAGTTTGGGATACAAATCTTGTTCTAGGTCAAAGTGCTTTTAATTATCTATAAGAATTCGAAGAGTTCCAGTCTCTGAGATTAATGAATAATTTCTAGGAATATTTTTTTGTTAATTTTCCTTTATACCATGCTCTGCTGGCTCTCAAGCGTAAGTATGGGATACAAATCTTGTTCTAGGTCACAGTGCTGTTGACAATCATTAAGAATTCGAAGAGTTCCAGCCTCTGAGATTAATGACTAATTTCTAGGAATATTTTTTGTTAATTTTCCTTTATACCGTGCTCTGCTGGCTCTCAAGCGTGAGTTTGTGATACAAATCTTATTCTAGGTTAAAGTGCTGTTAAGTATCTGTACGAATTCGAAGAGTTCCAGCCTCTGAGATTAATGAATAATTTCTAGGAATATTTTTTTGTTAATTTTCCATTATACCATGCTCTGCTGGCTCTCAAGCGTAAGTGTGGGATACAAATCTTGTTCTAGGTCAAAGTGCTGTTGACAATCTATAAGAATTCGAAGAGTTCCAGCCTCTGAGATTAATGAATAATTTCTAGGAATATTTTTTTGTTAATTTTCCATTATACCATGCTCTGCTGGCTCTCAAGCGTGAGTTTGGGATACAAATCTTGTTCTAGATCAAAGTGCTGTTGACAATCTATAAGAATTCGAAGAGTTCCAGCCTCTGAGATTAATGAATAATTTCTAGGAATATTTTTTGATAATTTTCCTTTATACCGTGCTCTGCTGGCTCTCAAGCGTGAGTTTGGGATACAAATCTTGTTTTAGGTCAAAGTCCTGTTAATTATCTATAAGAATTCGAAGAGTTCCAGCCTCTGAGATTAATGAATCATTTCTAGGAATATTTTTTTGTTAATTTTCCATTATACCATGCTCTGCTGGCTCTCAAGCGTGAGTTTGGGATACAAATCTTGTTCTAGGTCAAAGTGCTGTTGACAATCTATAATAATTCGAAGAGTTCCAGCCTCTGAGATTAATGAATAATTTCTAGGAATATTTTTTGTTAATTTTCCTTTATACCGTGCTCTGCTGGCTCTCAAGCGTGAGTTTGTGATACAAATCTTATTCTAGTTCAAAGTGCTGTTAAGTATCTGTAAGAATTCGAAGAGTTCCAGCCTCTGAGATTAATGAATAATTTCTAGGAATATTTTTTTGTTAATTTTCCATGATACCATGCTCTGCTAGCTCTCAAGCGTGAGTTTGGGATACAAATCTTGTTCTAGGTCAAAGTGCTGTTGACAATCTATAATAATTCGTAGAGTTCCAGCCTCTGAGGTTAATGAATAATTTCTAGGAATATTTTTTGTTAATTTTCCTTTATACCGTGCTCTGCTGGCTCTCAAGCGTGAGTTTGTGATACAAATCTTATTCTAGGTCAAAGTGCTGTTGACAGTCTATAAGAATTCGAAGAGTTCCAGTTTCTGAGATTAATGAATAATTTCTAGGAATATTTTTTGTTAATTTTCCTTTATACCATGCTCTGCTGGCTCTCAAGCGTGAGTTTGGGATACAGATCTTGTTCTAGGTCAAAGTGCTGTTGACAGTCTATAAGAATTCGAAGAGTTCCAGCCTCTGAGATTAATGAATAATTTCTAGGAATATTTTTTGTTAATTTTCCTTTATACCATGCTCTGCTGGCTCTCAAGCGTGAGTTTGGGATACAGATCTTGTTCTAGGTCAAAGTGCTGTTGACAATCTATAATAATTCGAAGAGTTCCAGCCTCTGAGATTAATGAATAATTTCTAGGAATATTTTTTGTTAATTTTCCTTTATACCGTGCTCTGCTGGCTCTCAAGCGTGAGTTTGGGATACAAATCTTATTCTAGGTCAAAGTGCTGTTGACAATCTATAAGAATTCGAAGAGTTCCAGCCTCTGAGATTAATGAATAATTTCTAGGAATATTTTTTTGTTAATTTTCCATTATACCATGCTCTGCTGGCTCTCAAGCGTGAGTTTGGGATACAGATCTTGTTCTAGGTCAAAGTGCTGTTAATTATCAATAAGAATTCGAAGAGTTCCAGCCTCTGAGATTAATGAATAATTTCTAGGAATATTTTTTTGTTAATTTTCCATTATACCATGCTCTGCTGGCTCTCAAGCGTGAGTTTGGGATACAAATCTTGTTCTAGGTCAAAGTGCTGTTAATTATCTATAAGAATTCGAAGAGTTCCAGTCTCTGAGATTAATGAATAATTTCTAGGAATATTTTTTTGTTAATTTTCCATTATACCATGCTCTGCTGGCTCTCAAGCGTGAGTTTGGGATACAAATCTTGTTCTAGGTCAAAGTGCTGTTAATTATCTATAAGAATTCGAAGAGTTCCAGTCTCTGAGATAAATGAATAATTTCTAGGAATATTTTTGTTAATTTTCCTTTATACCATGCTCTGCTGGCTCTCAAGCGTGAGTATGGGATACAAATCTTGTTCTAAGTCAAAGTGCTGTTGACAATCTATAAGAATTCGAAGAGTTCCAGCCTCTGAGATTAATGAATAATTTCTAGGAATACTTTTTGCTAATTTTCATTTATACCATGCTCTGCTGGCTCTCAAGCGTGAGTTTGGGATACAAATCTTGTTCTAGGTCAAAGTGCTGTTGACAATCTATAAGAATTCGAAGAGTTCCAGCCTCTGAGATTAATGAATAATTTCTAGGAATATTTTTTGATAATTTTCCTTTATACCGTGCTCTGCTGGCTCTCAAGCGTGAGTTTGGGATACAAATCTTGTTTTAGGTCAAAGTGCTGTTAATTATCTATAAGAATTCGAAGAGTTCCAGCCTCTGAGATTAATGAATAATTTCTAGGAATATTTTTTTGTTAATTTTCCATTATACCATGCTCTGCTGGCTCTCAAGCGTGAGTTTGGGATACAAATCTTGTTCTAGGTCAAAGTGCTGTTGACAATCATTAAGAATTCGAAGAGTTCCAGCCTCTGAGATTAATGAATAATTTCTAGGAATATTTTTTGTTAATTTTCCTTTATACCATGCTCTGCTGGCTCTCAAGCGTGAGTTTGGGATACAAATCTTGTTCTAGGTCAAAGTGCTGTTGACAATCATTAAGAATTCGAAGAGTTCCAGCCTCTGAGATTAATGACTAATTTCTAGGAATATTTTTTGTTAATTTTCCTTTATACCGTGCTCTGCTGGCTCTCAAGCGTGAGTTTGTGATACAAATCTTATTCTAGGTTAAAGTGCTGTTAAGTATCTGTACGAATTCGAAGAGTCCCTTACCTATCGTATTCACCAGCAGCCTGCACAGTCTTCACCACTGATTCAGGTTGTTTATCATTTATAGTGAAGATGGCGCTCAGAGCTTGCATGAGACTCTTATTGCAGTCTTTTGTGCCTATCGCTGCGTTTTCCACGTCCTCCATGTTTAGCTGAAAATATATACATTAGTTAAATTAACTTGCATGTATATGGAATTGTAATTGTACAACGGGTTTGGAAAGTTGCATTTGCTGGGAAGAGCTGGCTATAAACTTGGCAATTTTTAGGGTTCCAAACTAAAAAGGTAAACCTTTTTAACAAAAAATTAAACCGCCGAAATAACTGAAAAGAAAAAATTATAAACCTTTTTTAATTAACCTTAATAACTAACCCCCTTACTCATAAAACGTTATTTAACTAATATACTGTTTAAAGGGTCTCGTAAATAACGTCACTCTATTGTCATTATCAAATAAAGTGACATTATTTACGTGACCATTTAAACAGTATATTAGTTAAATAGCGCTTTATGAGTAAGGGGGTAAGTTCTTAAACTAATGTAAGTAAACCTAAGTAATTATGAGTCGGCACCGAACGATATACAGTACAGTGGGGTGTAGATACAATATAGGAACCAACCTGTGCCTTAGCCCTGGCCTTGATAAAGCTGAGTACTTGTATAGCGGCGCGCACGTCGCCCTGCGCCCGCGCCGCTAAGGCCGCGCCTCTGAGATTAATGAATAATTTCTAGGAATATTTTTTTGTTAATTTTCCATTATACCATGCTCTGCTGGCTCTCAAGCATAAGTGTGGGATACAAATCTTGTTCTAGGTCAAAGTGCTGTTGACAATCTATAAGAATTCGAAGAGTTCCAGCCTCTGAGATTAATGAATAATTTCTAGGAATATTTTTTGTTAATTTTCCTTTATACCATGCTCTGCTGGCTCTCAAGCGTGAGTTTGGGATACAAATCTTGTTCTAGGTCAAAGTGCTGTTGACAATCTATAATAATTCGAAGAGTTCCAGCCTCTGAGATTAATGAATAATTTCTAGGAATATTTTTTGTTAATTTTCCTTTATACCGTGCTCTGCTGGCTCTCAAGCGTGAGTTTGTGATACAAATCTTATTCTAGGTTAAAGTGCTGTTAAGTATCTGTAAGAATTCGAAGAGTTCCAGCCTCTGAGATTAATGAATAATTTCTAGGAATATTTTTTTGTTAATTTTCCATTATACCATGCTCTGCTGGCTCTCAAGCGTGAGTTTGGGATACAAATCTTGTTCTAGGTCAAAGTGCTGTTGATAATCTATAATAATTCGAAGAGTTCCAGCCTCTGAGATTAATGAATAATTTCTAGGAATATTTTTTGTTAATTTTCCTTTATACCGTGCTCTGCTGGCTCTCAAGCGTGAGTTTGTGATACAAATCTTATTCTAGATCAATGTGCTGTTAAGTATCTGTAAGAATTCGAAGAGTTCCAGCCTCTGAGATTAATTAATAATTTCTAGGAATATTTTTTTGTTAATTTTCCTTTATACCATGCTCTGCTGGCTCTCAAGCGTGAGTTTGGGATACAAATCTTGTTCTAGGTCAAAGTGCTTTTAATTATCTATAAGAATTCGAAGAGTTCCAGTCTCTGAGATTAATGAATAATTTCTAGGAATATTTTTTTGTTAATTTTCCTTTATACCATGCTCTGCTGGCTCTCAAGCGTAAGTATGGGATACAAATCTTGTTCTAGGTCACAGTGCTGTTGACAATCATTAAGAATTCGAAGAGTTCCAGCCTCTGAGATTAATGACTAATTTCTAGGAATATTTTTTGTTAATTTTCCTTTATACCGTGCTCTGCTGGCTCTCAAGCGTGAGTTTGTGATACAAATCTTATTCTAGGTTAAAGTGCTTTTAAGTATCTGTACGAATTCGAAGAGTTCCAGCCTCTGAGATTAATGAATAATTTCTAGGAATATTTTTTGTTAATTTTCCTTTTTACCGTGCTCTGCTGGCTCTCAAGCGTGAGTTTGGGATACAAATCTTGTTCTAGGTCAAAGTGCTGTTAATTATCTGTAAGAATTCGAAGAGTTCCAGCCTCTGAGATTTATAAATAATTTCTAAGAATATTTTTTTGTTAATTTTCCATTATACCATGCTCTGCTGGCTCTCAAGCGTGAGTTTGGGATACAAATCTTGTTCTAGGTCAAAGTGCTGTTGACAATCTATAAGAATTCGAAGAGTTCCAGCCACTGAGATTAATGAATAATTTCTAGGAATATTTTTTGTTAATTTTCCTATATACCATGCTCTGCTGGCTCTCAAGCGTGAGTTTGGGATACAAATCTTGTTCTAGGTCAAAGTGCTGTTGACAATCTATAAGAATTCGAAGAGTTCCAGCCTCTGAGATTAATAAATAATTTCTAGGAATATTTTTTTGTTAATTTTCCATTATACCATGCTCTGCTGGCTCTCAAGCGTGAGTTTGGGATACAAATCTTGTTCTAGGTCAAAGTGCTGTTGACAATCTATAATAATTCGAAGAGTTCCAGCCTCTGAGATTAATGAATAATTTCTAGGAATATTTTTTGTTAATTTTCCTTTTTACCGTGCTCTGCTGGCTCTCAAGCGTAAGTTTGTGATACAAATCTTATTCTAGGTCAAAGTGCTGTTAAGTATCTGTAAGAATTCGAAGAGTTCCAGCCTCTGAGATTAATGAATAATTTCTAGGAATATTTTTTTGTTAATTTTCCATTATACCATGCTCTGCTGGCTCTCAAGCGTGAGTTTGGGATACAAATCTTGTTCTAGGTCAAAGTGCTATTGTCAATCTATAAGAATTCGAAGAGTTCCAGCCTCTGAGATTAATGAATAATTTCCAGGAATATTTTATGTTAATTTTCCATTATACCATGCTCTGCTGACTTTCAAGCGTGAGTTCGGGATTCAAATCTTGTTCTAGGTCAAAGTGCTGTTAATTATCTATAACAATTCGAAGAGTTCCAGCCTCGGAGATTAATGAATAATTTCAAGGAATATTTTTTGTTTATTTTCCTTTATACCGTGCTCTGCTGGCTCTCAAGCGTGAGTTTGGGATACAAATCTTGTTCTAGGTCAAAGTGCTGTTAATTATCTGTAAGAATTCGAAGAGTTCCAGCCTCTGAGATTTATAAATAATTTCTAGGAATATTTTTTTGTTAATTTTCCATTATACCATGCTCTGCTGGCTCTCAAGCGTGAGTTTGGGATACAAATCTTGTTCTAGGTCAAAGTGCTGTTGACAATCTATAAGAATTTGAAGAGTTCCAGCCTCTGAGATTAATGAATAATTTCTAGGAATATTTTTTTGTTAATTTTCCATTATACCATGCTCTGCTGGCTCTCAAGCGTAAGTGTGGGATACAAATCTTGTTCTAGGTCAAAGTGCTGTTGACAATCTATAAGAATTCGAAGAGTTCCAGCCTCTGAGATTAATGAATAATTTCTAGGAATATTTTTTTGTTAATTTTCCATTATACCATGCTCTGCTGGCTCTCAAGCGTGAGTTTGGGATACAAATCTTGTTCTAGGTCAAAGTGCTGTTGACAATCTATAAGAATTCGAAGAGTTCCAGCCTCTGAGATTAATGAATAATTTCTAGGAATATTTTTTGATAATTTTCCTTTATACCGTGCTCTGCTGGCTCTCAAGCGTGAGTTTGGGATACAAATCTTGTTTTAGGTCAAAGTCCTGTTAATTATCTATAAGAATTCGAAGAGTTCCAGCCTCTGAGATTAATGAATCATTTCTAGGAATATTTTTTTGTTAATTTTCCATTATACCATGCTCTGCTGGCTCTCAAGCGTGAGTTTGGGATACAAATCTTGTTCTAGGTCAAAGTGCTGTTGACAATCTATAATAATTCGAAGAGTTCCAGCCTCTGAGATTAATGAATAATTTCTAGGAATATTTTTTGTTAATTTTCCTTTATACCGTGCTCTGCTGGCTCTCAAGCGTGAGTTTGTGATACAAATCTTATTCTAGTTCAAAGTGCTGTTAAGTATCTGTAAGAATTCGAAGAGTTCCAGCCTCTGAGATTAATGAATAATTTCTAGGAATATTTTTTTGTTAATTTTCCATGATACCATGCTCTGCTAGCTCTCAAGCGTGAGTTTGGGATACAAATCTTATTCTAGGTCAAAGTGCTGTTGACAATCTATAATAATTCGTAGAGTTCCAGCCTCTGAGATTAATGAATAATTTCTAGGAATATTTTTTGTTAATTTTCCTTTATACCGTGCTCTGCTGGCTCTCAAGCGTGAGTTTGTGATACAAATCTTATTCTAGGTCAAAGTGCTGTTGACAGTCTATAAGAATTCGAAGAGTTCCAGCCTCTGAGATTAATGAATAATTTCTAGGAATATTTTTTGTTAATTTTCCTTTATACCATGCTCTGCTGGCTCTCAAGCGTGAGTTTGGGATACAGATCTTGTTCTATGTCAAAGTGCTGTTGACAATCTATAATAATTCGAAGAGTTCCAGCCTCTGAGATTAATGAATAATTTCTAGGAATATTTTTTGTTAATTTTCCTTTATACCGTGCTCTGCTGGCTCTCAAGCGTGAGTTTGTGATAAAAATCTTATTCTAGGTCAAAGTGCTGTTAAGTATCTGTAAGAATTCGAAGAGTTCCAGTCTCTGAGATTAACGAATAATTTCTAGGAATATTTTTTTGTTAATTTTCCATTATACCATGCTCTGCTGGCTCTCAAGCGTGAGTTTGGGATACAAATCTTGTTCTAGGTCAAAGTACTGTTGATAATCTATAATAATTCGAAGAGTTCCAGCCTCTGAGATTAATGAATAATTTCTAGGAATATTTTTTGTTAATTTTCCTTTATACCGTGCTCTGCTGGCTCTCAAGCGTGAGTTTGTGATACAAATCTTTTTCTAGGTCAATGTGCTGTTAAGTATCTGTAAGAATTCGAAGAGTTCCAGCCTCTGAGATTAATGAATAATTTCTAGGAATATTTTTTTGTTAATATTCCATTATACCATGCTCTGCTGGCTCTCAAGCGTGAGTTTGGGATACAAATCTTGTTCTAGGTCAAAGTGCTGTTGACAATCTATAAGAATTCGAAGAGTTCCAGCCTCTGAGATTAATGAATAATTTCTAGGAATATTTTTTGTTAATTTTCCTTTGTACCATGCTCTGCTGGCTCTCAAGCGTGAGTTTGGGATACAGATCTTGTTCTAGGTCAAAGTGCTGTTGACAATCATTAAGAATTCGAAGAGTTCCAGCCTCTGAGATTAATGAATAATTTCTAGGAATATTTTTTGTTAATTTTCCTTTATACCATGCTCTGCTGGCTCTCAAGCGTGAGTTTGGGATACAAATCTTGTTCTAGGTCAAAGTGCTATTGACAATCTGTAAGAATTCGAAGAGTTCCAGCCTCTGAGATTAATGAATAATTTCTAGGAATATTTTTTTGTTAATTTTCCTTTATACCATGCTCTGCTGGCTCTCAAGCGTGAGTTTGGGATACAAATCTTGTTCTAGGTCAAAGTGCTGTTGTCAATCTATAAGAATTCGAAGAGTTCCAGCCTCTGAGATTAATGAATAATTTCTAGGAATATTTTTTGTTAATTTTCCTTTATACCATGCTCTGCTGGCTCTCAAGCATGAGTTTGGGATACAAATCTTGTTCTAGGTCAAAGTGCTGTTAATTATCTATAAGAATTCGAAGAGTTCCAGTCTCTGAGGTTAATGAATAATTTCTAGGAATATTTTTTGTTAATTTTCCTTTATACCATGCTCTGCTGGCTCTCAAGCGTGAGTTTGGGATACAAATCTTGTTCTAGGTCAAAGTGCTGTTGACAATCTATAAGAATTCGAAGAGTTCCAGCCTCTGAGATTAATGAATAATTTCTAGGAATACTTTTTGCTAATTTTCATTTATACCATGCTCTGCTGGCTCTCAAGCGTGAGTTCCCTATTATTTATTTCTTTGATACTTTCTGAAGTGTAATAAAAAAATCTATAAACTGTCAACACTACAGAACTGATTCGCTTGCGTAGATAAATCAGCTAAATTTTGATTTCCTGAAAAAAGATCTGCTATTTCGAGTTGGCAGATAATGTTTTCATTCGACTTTTTTTCAGGTAAATTTGCCAGAACTATCGCTAAAAAGTATCAGGAACTGTTTTACTTGGCTCCATGGGCATATAACTCACTTTTAGTCCGGTTTGCTGAAAAATGATCTGCTACCGGAAGTTGGCAGAGCATATTTTCATTTTACTTTTTTCAGGTTAAATCGCCAGAACTATCGCTAAAAAGTATCAGGAACTCTAGAACTCACCTGCATGCGAATAGAACTCACTTTTTTTTTTGATCTGCTGGAATATGATCTGCTAACTTCACCAACATGATATACTCTCGCTAACAAAAAACTGTGTCACTCAAGTCGGCCACCACGCTGTACGTACAAGCCGGCACGCACACATCCGCACATTAGTTGAGCGCGAGTAATCGACTCTGTGTAAACGGCGACAGAATCTAATTTCCCGCGGAATAGCCAACTAAGGTGTGCGTGAGAGGTGACCGACTCCATAGACACAGTTTTTTGTTAGCGAGAATATGTCCTCCGTTGTCTGTGTTTACTATAGACAATAAACGAGTCAAGCTTCAACGCTTTATTTATTGACTTTCAAAATTGCAAGTGACCACAACCGGGGTACTGGCCAAAACCGGGGCTACTGCCATATACGTCATTTTCACCCTATAATCGCATCGCATTCATTCACCTCGATAGATACACCTCTCTTCGTCTCTGGTAAAAACATTGTGAAATTTTTGGTTTTAATCATGTCACAAACTAATAGTGGAGCTCTGTTGCATATACGTCAGCTTTATCAATGACACAAATATAACCATGTCTAATATATATCAAATATTATGTTCGCACATCGTACAATCAATGCAATGTGTGAACTAATGTAATAAAACATGAACAACTGTCGAGTTTGTAGTCAGCATTGTAGCATTTATTTCGGGCTTCAAATGAAAAGTTTCCAGTGTGTCACATAGCCGTGTGAGATGGCACGTAGACATCTTGTCCCAGATCAATTTGAAAAGAAATACTTTTAGTTTACAAATACTATCTCAAATCCTCTTGAAACCACTTTCATCCAGTAAGAAGATTTAAGTAGGGGGCCAATTCTGCTATTTATACTAAAACAAGCTGTCCCCCGCGGTTTCACCCGCGTTCCCGCGATAAAAAGTATCCTGTCCTTCTCCATACCATAGGCTATCTGTATCCCAAATTTCATGATGATCGTTTGAGTAGTTGAGCGTGAAGGCGTAACAAACAAACAAACTCACTTTCGCATTTATAATATTAGTATACTAAAATGAATGATATTCTGACACACCCTATTATTCTCCTTTGCCATGAAGCCAATGAGCGGTATCTACTTCATTATGGCGCTTACTCTATTGAATAAGTGGATCACCAAATCTATCTAATCTGTGAATTTTGAGACCACTGGTAGTTCATTGGAAGACATTTGTAATAACAGACACATACCCTGGTGTTGCGGGTGTCTATAGGCTTTGGTAACCGCTTATCTTCAGGTGGACCGTGTGCTTTTTTTGCTATTTTATTGGTTTCAAAAATTATTTTTTTTTTTTATTAACTGTTCTGTACCTAATTCCGTAATGTATGTTTATGTTCCTTTTTTAATGTACGTAAATTCGTAAATGGATAGGCCTGAGTTTGACCTTAATGTACAATGTAATGACATGGTCAAAGGTGGTAGATTACACAAATAGAGACCTACAGGCCCTCAAGTGGAACTACCGGCACCGATACGTTCGTGATACTATCTGCAGTGTTTTCATTAATACATTATTATAAATAACTGCGAGTCAGATCGCTCGACGGTAGGTGACTAAGCTTGTGAAGCTAACGAAATGAGCCGCACTAGGGTACTATTCTGCAACCATTTTGACTGAATTTCGTGATAGTTATTTTTATAAGGTATCAAACAAGCATGCGGTCCACCCTTAGCGATATGATACGGGTATGATCCGTGCTGCCTTGAAACGAACTGCGAGTTCATAGTTTAAACAACAGAATACCATGGAAATAACATAAGTAGTTATTTTATTACTATGCAGAATACATAATAATGAATTCCAAATTTTCGATACTTTTACCTTGTTATGATATATCAATGAATGCATTTATATGAAAACTGCTCACGCTTCGCACAAAGAGGAAGACTTAAGAGTGAGAGGAAGACCGAAAAAGAGATAGATGGATTGTGTGAAAGATGATATGGGTAGGTAAGTGTAAAAGTTTGTCTCTCGGTGCTTAGACTCCTTTTTGGTTAGGGTAATGAGTTGGTAATTTATAAATAGTTTATTATAACTAACACTATGATACATGAAATAGTAAGAACAAATTAAATGGTTTATGGTATAAATAATGGTATGGTAAAAACAATTATTATTAACTATGGGAAATTAATTATTTATAAAATGGTTATTGAATATTGGTTTGGTGTTGGTTCGATGGAGGCGAACAGCGTACTAACATAAATTAGGCGTACAAAATGTACGCGTGTAAAAAGTGGATTAGGTGCATAAAATTACATTGATAAGCAGTTCGGTTGTGTAACTCCGAACAGTAAGAAAGGAGTGGATGCTGGTATGACGGATAGAAGAGATGAATGGAAGAAGCGTACATATTGCGCCGAACCCAAATAATTGGGAACAGTGTAAGCAGATGATGTTCAAGCAGACAAAGTTTAGTTTTTCGCGCAGTTTAGTTAGGGAGCTGTCCAACCGCCTATTTGATGCTGCAGGGGACCAAAGAGCTGGCGCTTACCTCGGGCAACGCATTAGCCTTGCAATTCAACGAGGTAACGTCGCCAGCTTTTTGGGAACCTTGCCTGCAGGCGGCGATTTAAACGCAATTTTTTATTTATAATTATTTCCATGTAGGTATATATTGCCTTTATAATTTTAATGTAGTTTTTGTTTAGTTTAAAATAGTTTTGCTTTATAATTTCGGTGTTTATATACATATAAAAAGCAGACAAATATGTTTGTTCTGGATAAGAATCTAGTTGTTCATGATGATGATTAAAACTCGTGTTGATTTCTAATTAACAGTTTCTGGTGATTATTTAAAGATCACACTAGATATTAATGTCTAAATAACCGCTGATGTTAAGTGGACAGTCTTGGCGTATTGACAGGTTACGTTGACGTCACAGCATTGTACTGTGCGATAATGGCATGTAAATGAATGATTGCCAACAATGCAGTGTCGAATCACTATAAATCTTTAATGAGAGATATACAAGACACGTTACACAGATGGTTAGACTTTAGTCAGAGAGCTACTGAGCGTTATATTGCGGTTCATAACAAACTCAGAGTGGTGGGTGATAAAGTAACTAAATTAGGTAAGCACACAAATTCAAGAAGGAGTGGTGAAAACCCACTTTGACGTAGGTTTTATTTTTCAATTTTGATTTCCATACACGAGGAATTGCATGTAATTGTATTTTCGAAAATCTGACTTTTATGTTTATTAATAAATTAGGTACAGTACAGTATTACCACGGTAAAGTTTAGTTATGTATACTGTGGTATTACCCAACTGATATGGCTTACTGATGTACCTGCGCAGAAGATACATTTTCAAAGCGCGGGAAACGCAGCTGCCGCCATGTTAGCACGCACCGTGCGGAAGGGCGTCACTTGCGAGTGAGACTGAACTAACAGCTGCAGCGTATTATGAACCTGATAGTAGTGATCTAAGTTGATTGTAAGTTTTAAGCATTCTTTCGTTAATCTTCGTGGCCATACTTTCTTTTCTATGCGAACGAAGATTCACGAAGAGCCTTAATTTGGGTAATACTGTACCTACTTGATTTTATACACTGTCATTATGTGAAACTGATGTGAACATTTAAAAAGAGATAATAATTTCTGAGAACATTCTATCCAACAAATCTAACCCTAAGTGTGAAAGTGAGTTTGTTTGCTTGTTTATTACGCCTTCACACCTCTAGTACTCAACGTATCATCATGATCAATTTGACAGCTAGTATATATATTATAAATCTCCTTTACTTTGCAACTATTAGGCACCGATCCCACAGAAAAGAGTTCTAGAGTTCCGAGTTCTGCATTCCGCATTGACTGTAAGCTATGTGGCGCCTTTGAAAGTAAAAAAAAGTGTTTGATGTGTGATCAGTAGCGAATATTGCAGAACTCTAGAACTCTAGACTGCTTGCTGAACTCGGAACGCGGAACTCTAGAACTCTTTCTGTGGGATCGGCGCTTTAGATACAATCCTAGAGCGAAACAGAACGAATTAAATAACAAATTGACCTACAAAAAAATCTTCATTTTGACTCAAAACAAAATCAATGTCACCAAAGAATATCCCATACGGAATTTAATTAAGAAAACGTCTACAGTGTCAGTGTACGAAAATAAGGCGTGATACGCACCGACGACGAGACACGCAGTCAATTTGCGTGAATCACTCGTGACGAATAGCCCTTATGACTCGGGGCGCCACTTTCAGCGGAATAGCGACACATTCCATGCGATTTGTAAACTCATCTCATATTGCAACACTGTGATGTCGCTCGCTTTTGGATAGATTCCCATCTTTTTATATTGTTATTTATAGTATTCATTTTAATTGTTTCAATTGATTAATTTTATCAATGCATATCAGTTTTATCTTAAATGAAGTTATAAATGTTTGTCCCGCGTTCCCGAAAGACCTATTTTTTTCCCGGAATATAAAGTACCCTATGTGAAAATCCAGAACATGGTCTATCTGTTTGCCAAAATTCATCTAAATCCGTTCTGTAGTTTTTGCGTGAAAGAGGGTCTATCTGTTTGCCAAATTTCATCTAAATCCGTTCTGTAGTTTTTGCGTGAAAGAGTAATAAACATCCAAACTTCCATACTCACAAATTTTGGCGTTTAGAATAATAATATGTAATATACTAGCTGTCCCCCACGGTTTCACCCGCGTTCCCGGGATAAAAAGTAGCATAATATCCTTCTCTATACCATAGGCTATCTGCGTGCCAAATATCATCGTGTTCGGTTGAGTAGTTAAGGCGTGAAAGCGTAACAAACACACAAACAAACAAACTCCCAATCGCAAAAGTAAGGATAACGATGTACTACAAACTATAAACTACATAATCTGGTTAATTTCTTTGAACATATCAAATGAGAATAAAGAGATAAACAAGATGCTACTATTTCGTTGGTTAGATAGAAACCACAGATGTAAAATTCTTCCAATTTCGAAGCAGTAAGTAACATCTTTATATACACGCTCTCAGTGAGTCCACACAATGCAAAGGGCTAATGTACTTAACCTTCGTGTATGTGTGTGTGTGTATCCAAACTTCAATTAGTCTTTTGTTTTATTATAGTTATTATTTTAGACAAACGGTGAATTTTATTAAAAATCGATCGTTATTCATATTATTTTAAAGTTTGAATTATTAAACATTAATTCTAAAAATCTATTTGTCTTTTGTTTTATTATAGTTATAATTATAGACAAAGGTTGAATTTTATTAAAAATCGACCGTTATTTATATAATTTTAAAGTTTGAATTAATAAACATTAATTCTAAACATCTATTTGTCTTTTGTTTTATTATAGTTATAATTTGAGACAAAGGTTGAATTTTATTAAAAAATCTACCGTTATTCATATTATTTTAAAGTTTGAATTAATAAACATTAATTCTAAACATCTATTTGTCTTTTGTTTTATTATAGTTATAATTTTAGACAAAGGTTGAATTTTATTAAAAAATCGACCGTTATTCATATTATTTTAAAGTTTGTATTAATTATTAATTTTTACCTTTCGGCACCCCTCCATATAAACTTTCTTTAACTATGGCAAAAGCAAAATGTCACAACATCGTCTCCAGTGCTTGCAATATGCTTAAAATGATGTACACATGGCTACACATCAAGCTATACATTTCCATTATAAGCTGATCTCGCATTGTATAGGATTTCCGTACAATGAGAGGTCATATATATATTGGAAATGTATAGCTTGATCTGTAGCCGTGTGTACAACGTTTTTTCTTCACGAATTATTCATGTAGATTAAATTAATCTTAATTTAAAGAAAAGTTGAATTTCCCGCCTGAATCACATTATTTGTGTGGAAATTGCGCATGAATTCCCCTTCGAAGCATTAAAAAAAATAAAGGGATACCAAGTTTACTGTATTACTTAGTCATTTTATATCGAGCGCTGGTCTTTGTGCTAATTACAGGGAACAACCCTGTGAGCTTTGCTGTCACATCCTCTGTCCCTGTCGTTCTCCAAGGAATCACGTGAGAAGTCCGACCAACTCTTCGACGAGTTTTGTTTGGGCGAAAGTTGTAAGCGGATGTTATTCCCATAAAACGATACATTTCAGATTTAATGAGTTTTAAAACGATATGACAAGTACACAATAACGATGTGTTTAATCCTTTAGATTGTTTTCGCCTTGGCTTCTCTTTATAAATGTTTGGGTCAGTTTTTATACTACTAAATAGCTGTTCTCCGCGATGTCACTCGCGTTCCTGGGATAAAACGTAGCCTCGTAAACGTAATACTCGGGGATAATGTAGCTTCCTATTAGTGAAAGAATTTTTCGAATCCGACTCCGTCTAGATATTATGTTTGTTCCAGTGATTAGTCCGTTTAAACAAACAGACAGAAAAACTCTTCCGATTTATTATCAAAATCGAAGTCATTTATTCAGTTTAGGCCCTAGTAAGGCATGGTACATACAGTTGAATTTACCACCGGTTCGGAATACACTTAAACTGAGAAGACTCCGGCAAGAAACTCAGCAAGGTTTTTTTTGTGGCAGATCTTTTTATATTACAGCTTTTTTTCCAAATACTTATATTAGTATAGATGTAGCAAACAAGCATTCAGCTCATCTGAAGCTAAGCTAAATTAAACTAAGCTAAATAAATTTTATTGACATGACAGTAATTTACTAAACAGGTATTCTGGCTACTCTTGGTCATTTCCAATAGTATGGCAGCAAAGTGAAGCTTTCTCCTCCATGACATTTTAAGCAACTAAGCATTGCGTATAAATGGTGTTATATAAGTTCGAGGGGGGATATAAATGCAATACCTCACCACATGCGTTTCACACGCTGAATAAGTTTCTCTGTTGTACGTAGTAATCTGGGGTCCATAAACAGTACCCGCATAATGTAATTTAGAAAGAACTCACAGATGTTAATTCGAAGATTAACATCCAGAGTAATCTAGACAGTCTCATAAATAGTACAAAACTTTTAATGTATAGAAACAATTGCTACATATGCTTGCAACAAGGGTATCCGCGCGCTACCGACCCTGGAAAAAAACCCCGAGCTGCATTAGTAAAGTACTCCCTCGGGAAAACCATCGGGTGTTTCCGCGATAAGCTCTTTGGCACAGCACATTGCGTGACCGTTTTGGTTCCAATGGCGACTATGAGCTCTCCGTCGATGTCGAGATGAGACTCCTCAGAACACATCTACATTGTTGGTTACAGCACTTACAGCTATCGCATACTTGGGTTCATTTAGGTATATAACGACTACTGGAAAATGTTATAAATAGCCAAGATCGGCTTTTTGACGTTGAGATAAAACACAAGCTTATTGTGATTGTTATCACTGTGATAAGTGGCAATGTAGGCAAAGGTGAGAGAGTTAAGAAGGCTCTGAAGTGCAGCCGCCGGGAATCATCGATAGGTACTTGTTTGGCGTGTACTAGTACTATTTAAAAATGTAACCTTGCTGAGTTTCTTGCCGGATTCTTCTCAGTTGAAGGCCGAGTTCCGAACCGGTAGTAACTTCAGTAAATGTAACCTTCATAAGTGCCCTTCTGGGGCCTTGGAAATTGAATAAATGACTTTGACTTTGACTTTGTACTACAACTATAAATTAGCCTACCACTGCGGTATGCTCTCCTACATCGAAGCTCTCTTTCGCTCTTTTTTACCGAACCTCTGCACCTTCTTCTTCACTTTTTTTTAACTATATATTATTATAACAACTCAATAAAATGTTTTCATGTGGTCAATAGCAGTAGTTGGAAGCCATTAATATTTCAGAGTACATGTATCGCACCAGTATAAACATGACGAATAATAAATTCATTTGGTGACGTCATTAATGCAAGTGTCATATAAATCTGTCACCGGGTTGTTAGACGGGATTAGACTTCGCAGAAAATATAATTGGATAGGGGTTTTTCAATATTATATTTGTGTAGGAAAGATTTCGAGCCAAGAAATAGATCTTGAATTGAGATTGATTTGATTGATGCGTTTTCTGTGCTACGGAAGTCACGTAAAGCTGTTGAGCTAGTTGGAGGCCTCCTAGGTGGCTTGAAAACTCCAACAGTGGGTTGACCACTAGACTACCTCCACCAATCCGCAGTGGGTATACGTGGTGGAGTATCTGCCCATTCCCTTTCACTGTCATTTGTGAAAAGAGGCCTGTGTGTCATTATAGGCTGACGGTGATTATCAATTTACCTCTGTGTTAGTTCGTTAGTGTGGGTAGTTCGCGAAAGTACCTACTTGTTCTTTTGATAGTAACCATACAAAATATATAGAATCGGCTGGTGTGAACGTTTTTGCGGTTTTGCTGCATGGGGTGTGGCAGTATCTGAAATCTAAATGATACTAGTAGGCGGGTGCTTCAACAACGCTTATTTCGATCAGACACATAAATTATAAATGATACACATTTATCACTTGTAACGAATATGATCTTCAAAAGATCTTCCCTGTATGTAAACATGTTGCCAGCTGTAATAATTGGGAACAGTTGGCGCTTTGATAAACATTTCCTTCGTAAATCAAGAGTTTAGGGAGAAAGGAAAATTATCTTTGTATGACAGACCTTTTTAGAATACAAGGTCACGATTAAGGTCTGTGTTGTCTTGAAATCTTTGCTTGTTGAACTAAATAAAAAATAAAAAAAACTGACTGTCCAAAAATAATTAAAAACCTTGCTGATTTTCTTAACGGTTCTACTTAGTTGAAAGCAGTTTCTATGTTTATTTCAAATCGAAATATCACGTGATTTTTAACAATCTCTTATGTCAATCCCTTACAAAGGTTGATCGTTTACTAACGATTACGATTGTCGACAACCATCTTGTCTAGGGTAAGGGCACACTTGTTCACAGACACAAGCGCAACGTGTAAATGTATTGAAAGTGCCAGCATAGAATAAATAATAGTACTAACGTAGTGCCAGCTTTAGTTACTGCTTAACATATACGCCCGGGAGTAGACGCGCGGGCAGCGGACACCACTCCTACGCCGCGCAACCCCACCATCACCGGGCAGCCGGCGACCCGTCATCGGACCACTCCACAGACCACTATAGCACAGATTACTATACAGATAAACAGCTCCTAAGAACGCGAAATGGTAGGTACTTCACTACATGCGCAGAGATGTGTGCGTGAGCGCTCACCGACGGGTTCACGTACGAGAGCCGAGAAGTCGCTTCGGGTGTTTCCGGCGAACCCGAGGGTCCGAGAGTCGGGGGCGACTCGCGACCGAGCGGCACGCCTCGATACCTACATCGCTTGCAGTACGTCGTCGCTCGCTGCTCGTTACCGCGATACTTTGTTTGAAATAATTTTAAGAACAACTTACAAACAAAATGATTATTTATTGCAGTGCGTTTATAAATAATTCCAGGAGGAATATAAATATATCCAATAATTTATGCAAATGAAGTAATTTTCTTACTAGGTAGGTATGTAGGTACGAGTAATATTTTTAGTGGTGGGCGAAATTGGACTCATGTCATCTAGACACGTGGTAGCGTGTCAAGCCAAGTTCAAGATATCTTTTACTTAATGCATATATTACAATACTTATATGTATTTAAACTGTTATAATTTAGGTACATTATATAATAATGTAGACACTGTTATTTTAGGTTTTCAAGTGTGTGATAATGACATTATTTTCATTGTTCACAATGGTTGTAATAATGATTAGGTACAGTTGGACATTATATAAAACGTTAATAATAACATACATATGTGCAATAAAGGAATTTCATTTAATTCAATAATTTATCCAATGTTAAAAAAATCTAATACAAATTTGCTCTCATTACTTTCGAGTAAGGGTTCATATAAAACGCCATTATTTGTGTCATCTTGGTATTATAACGCCTAATTGTAGTAGTTTTGGAGTTTGGGTAGTGGAATTCTTCAATGGGAAAATGGGAACTAGCAAATTCCACGAGTTTGGGCGAACGTGTCGTAAGACTAGGCTCGTTGTAAGTCTAAACTTGACGCCGCGATGATAACGTGCAAAGCGGTTAGGCTCGGCTTGCCTAGCGTGGACGCACCTCAATAAATTATACTTATAATTTATAATTATTAAAAAAAATACCCAGCTTTCTAATTAAATTTATTTCCTAGTGTGACAGCCCTACAAGAATAGGCTAATATAATAGACGTTTGTAGGGAGCTGTTGCTCTGTATAATATAATCCTCTGTGACTATAGGGTATCCCCTCCGCCGAAGGGTACAGTAATGCGAGTGATCACATAGTATCCTACGTGATCACGTAGTATCCTACGTAATCACTCGCATTACTGTACTCTTCGGCGACAGACGATCTATTTTTGTTAATATTTGGCTGGCATTAAACCACCCTATTTTGTACAGTCTGCTATTTTATTTCATACGTCCACCGGACCCTAACATTGGTCCTTCGAGCCGGCCCTAACAGTTACTGTACAGTTTTTCCTCAGCGCTACGATATGGGGTTCTTCAAAAGGGGCGTAAAGAGAGCTCTTTAAGGTCGGCAACCCATCGGTATTACGAATGTGCATAGTCGGCGGTGACCACTTATCATCAGATGAACTGTCTGTATATTTGTCAACCTATAAAGTAAAAAGGTACTCATACATCCAACCTCACAAACTCTCATGTCATATTCGCAACGGGCTATATTATTGTGTATGTCGCAGCTAATATTCCTATTTATCTTGGCTTCTCAGTTATTTTCAATAGCTTTTATTATATCTATCAGTGAGTGAGGACGAACCTGGTCTCTATGTATACAGACATCATTGGGGCGACCCACGTCACAAGTGAAAAGAAAATTATTATATACAGAGTTAAATTAGTTTACCAAAAATATATCCCAACAAGATTTTAAGGTTGAAATAATTTATAATACATTTAAAAATATAAATACTTTATAATTACGCAGGAATTCTTCAGAATTATTTTCTGCTACTGCTGATGGTGTACATCATCTGAGCAAACTTGAACCTCTTGCGTCCGACAGCTTTTTTTTTTTTTTTTTTTTTTTTTTTTTACTGTTCCAGCTTCCAGCGATTCTGAAAATCGTCCATCGCCATGGTTTTTTTACAAGCTTTTATTTAACTTGCAATGTATGTAACTATGTTTGTTCGGGTGGAATCTTGCAAGTCGAATTTCACACACTTCCAGTGATCGGATTGACTTGATATTTGGTATACATTAGTACCTATATTGAAAGACAATGCTAGTAGACACCAAAAAAAGCTTGTATTAAAAAAACTTATTATCCTTTTGGTAATATACAGGGTGTTGTTTTGGTCGGCGACAAGCGACCCAGGAGCGGTAGTACAAGAAATATATTCCCTAAAAATGGACTTAATTCCATTAAATATTGTAAATGCGTTGAGAAATACCTTATTTAATTTGAAATAAAATTACCGCAAAGTATGGTTACTCGGCACGTGCACAGACTAGAGCTAGGCTCAAGCCGCCATCGGCCCACCCCTTTACTCCCTCGCACTCCCGTTGAGTGTTATGTCTACACTTTAGCTTATTACATGATTTTCAAAAATTTAATTTTTTTATTTTTATAATTTAAAAAAAATAAAGTATTTTTTTTATATTTTTTTAGCACCAGTATCATTTGTATTATCGACCCTGAGTCGCTCGTCGCTGACCAAAACAACGACCTGTATAATCATACGGCATTAACAAACATTAATTTTATTGCTTCACTTTTTTACCCGACTACGGTGAAGCCAAAAGATGGGTAGGTATATGATTCAGCATCTATGTATGTTCATAACATTTTTTATACCACAAAGTCGGTAAACAAGCGGACGGCCCGCCTGATGGTAAGGGGTTACCGTAGCCATATAGACGCTTGTAACACACGGGGCATCGCTCACGCGTTTCCGAACCTTCCTTCCCTTGAATAGCTCTGGCAACCTTACTCACGAGCAGGAACACAACATAAAGTTATTTGGCTGCGGTATTCTGTAACGTGGAGGTACTTCCACATTCTAGCTGCTCTTTGAGCGAATAAACGCTACGCTCTACCTCTCTTAAAACAGTTTACATTCAGATTACAGTTTTCAAGCGAAATTCCCCTGTACCTGAGCTGCAGTGTCCTTGAATGGCACGGCTACGCGCAAGTCCTGCGACTTAGCTAACCTCGGGAGGCATTGTTTTAGCCCTCTATTGATCTCTGGATTCAAACAAATACTACGTCATTATAAATCCGCTGTTCCTTCGTCAACTGTCACGTACTACGCAACACGCACGTTTCACTCGGCTTCAATTATTGCTAATTAAGTCCCTTGTCACTCCGGACAATTTATAACGTGCGCGTTCAAAGACGTATCCATGGGTGTAAAGATAAAAGGCAGTGGTCACTGCCAATGGAAACAAAATAAGCCTAATTGGATACACTAAACTATAATTACTTGGAACAAGTTGGATCTGTCGAGAACGTCGTCGTGGAAACTATGAGGAGTGGTTACTATCTGCCTATAAAAACAAAGAACTCCGTAACTGCTATTGAAAAGCAAGCAAGCAGATGTGTAGCCTGAATAATCAGCACTGCGGGCTTAAATGTTCATGCTCAGATCGAAACAGATAAAGATATCGCTCTTGCAAGCGAGGACCGTCGCGACACTACTCAGTTTCGACCCGGGCTAGCAGTAATCCAACCATCGTTGATTCGCTAAAGTCCGTCTGTAGTATACCCGGTAATGCCCTGAGTCGAGTTGTGCCCTATTCGGAGGCGCTCTCTGGTGTTGTTACCTGAAATCTTACCCAGTTGAGAGTCCGCCTAAGGGTATAAAATAAATAAATGCCCTCCGAACTCCAAGTCCGTAAAAAAAACTTGGATGCATCAAGACAATTGTGTGGAGCGCCGCGCCGGCATAAGTTTGTTTTGAAAAGAATCATTCAAATTATTGTTAATTTGAACACATAATGGTGCCGATTCTGTTGTAAATCGCACTAAACTAATTTTAGTCACATCTCATCTCTTTCCTACGAACATTATTGAAAAAGTATAGAACATATTTTAAGTTGTCAAATTAATCTTTGCCGTCTTATTTTGCGTGTATTTAGGCGTAACCGCGATAGATGAGATTAAAATTAGTTTAGTTGTAAACAACAAAATCACGGCCAATATCAAGAAATAAAGAATGAAAATCATCAGCAAATATTAGTTTCTATTTCATAATAGATATCATATAGTTATCGTTTTGGAAGATTTAATTTGGCTACTTATCTAAACCCTACAACTGGGGGCTAAAAAAGAAGCTAAAGCAATATTGCTAACGAAATTAGTTTTTTGCAAATTCTCGGCAGATCCTACGTTATTCCAATACATTTGGTAAAATAGTCACTAAATGAACGGAAGTTACGCGGGCAATGTGTGACGAAACGATTAGTGACATAGCTTTCATCATATCCGCATCTCCTGTTGAAATAGTAAAAATAGTTATGTAATTTGTGTTTATTTCTGTCTCTTGCTTTTACGAACTTTTTTATACGACTAAACTAGCATACTCTCCGCCTGGAGGTAAGCGGTTACCGTAGCGTATGGACGCTTGTGATGCCACGGGTGTTGCATCACAAGGGACACTTGCAACACCGGGCACAGTATTACCATCTAGGGCATGTTACCGACCCTCCCCCCTTCACAATGAGCTCAGGCAACCTTACTCATACGCAGGAACACACAACATTGTTATTTGGCTGCAGTATTCTGTAATTAGAGTAGTCCAGCTGCTCAAAAACCTATATACAATTATTACGCTGCATTACTACATATAAGGTATTTTTTCCCGTATTGTGTGCATAATTTGTATGTAAAAGTTCATAATTTTCAATCATGAAATTGTTTTTTTTTTTTATATTTATTGAATCTTTAAAAATGGAATGAAGTTACTTCCCATCGAAAATATTTAAAATACCATATATTTATAATACTTTCCTTTCGTGTGACGCCTTAGAGATATACGGAGAGCACAAAAGAAACAATATAATTAAGCCAAGACGGGAAAGAGCACGATAAACTGTCCGTCCACGTGTGTACCCGGAACACATGAGTTGATAACTGGTGACACATATATGAGCGAGCCGCGACATTTTTTACATCTACAACTGTAATATAGTTAGACGGGTGTGAAAAAATTATTTTCGTCGATGATGCTTACGTCTTGCCAAAATTCTCTGGCAGGCGAGCTTTGGTGAAATACTGCAGGCTGATTATGTACACTGTAGGGCAATTCGGTGGGCCGGTTGGCGTGGTTAGATACACTGACTGACACGCCACAGGTCGTGGCTTCGATTCTCGCCTTGTGCGCATGAAAATGTCTGTTAATTGTGAGCCATCGTGCTAAAAGAGAACTGTATACATAATACTAATATAATACACAACACATCATTACTTCAGGTCCTATAGGAAGAGTCCTTTTAGGTTTTCATGGTGCCATAGGCTTGTCAGCGCCGGAGGCCTGTTTCTTTACGTAAGCACCCTTAGAGTTTGACTATTCATAGTTCCTGTGAAGGCCTATTTGAATGAATAAAATTATTATATTTCATTTCATTTCATGGCACTATATAATTCTGAAATAAAAGCCTTTGAAACAAGTTAAGCTTTCCCACCCGCAGTGCCTTTTTTTTTTAATAATCTGTTCATGACCATGGACAGAAAGTCCTTCAGTCGCATACATTTTTAACCGACTTCAAAAAGGAGGAGGTTATCAATTCGGACGTTTGTGTGTTTTTTTTATGTATGTTCGGGCATAACTCCGTCATATATAGAAAATTCTTTTTTTGTTCGAAAGGGGATTATTCCGAAATGGTCCCATATAAATTTCATACAGATGAAACTAAAAATTCAAAAATAAATTAACTTTTTCAAAAAATAAACCGCCTTCAAAGTACACTAAAAAGTATGAAATAACTCTTATTTGACACTGTTTTGAAGTGAGCGAAATCGCATGACGTGTTCTATAGACAATATTTCGCTCACTTCAAAACAGTGTCAAATAAGAGTTATTTCATACTTTTTAGTGTACTTTGAAGGCGGTTTATTTTTTGTTAAAAAGTTAATTTATATTTATAATATCACTTTCATATAGTCCGCACATTAACTTTCACATAGTCCGCATTATCAGTCACCGTCCAGTCATGTTTTAGTAAAATGGTGGTAAAACTTATCACGGACTTTTTGAGACAACTTGTAAAGTCTCGATACACATAATTCATTTCATTTCACTTCACTGGTGCACATGTATTGATCTTTATTGGATAAAATAACACCGATAATATGCAATAAAACTCAAAATACACGAATTTATGAAAATAAAAATGAAAATGCAATGTCACTCTGGAAGTTCCCGCCAAAAAGTCCAATAAAACTCAAAATACACGATGTTGCCAGTCCGATAAAAAAAATCACCTGTAAATTAAAAATAACATTAAACATTAGATACAAATATTAAAAAGCCAATCGATACAGCAACTTAAATCCCTAAGACCAAATCCGACGTCTGAATTTATCCAACGTTCGTTAAATTAAGCTTATCCCTTATTTAACAGTGAATCAATGTATAAAAATACAGCAACAGTCAACATGTGGTGTGTTGAACTTTCCTGACTAATAACATGATATATCGACGTTTAAATATCTACGCGCTGAGTCTATTTTATTCAGTGTTACGTACCTCTGCGTCTCATATAGACGTATTTGTGACGTCATCTCTTGGTATCCATGTAACTGTCACTATAAATTATGCCACAAATGTATGGTAGAAATATGCTATTTCACAATCTGTCTACAAACATCCGTCAGGTGAGCTCATACTATCATCTTTTTTTCACACACGGTCATCTGATCCCAAACTAAGCAGAGCTTCTACTATGGAAACCAGATAACTGATATAATACATATACTACTTTTTGTTTGTAAACACATACTTAATATACATAATTACACCCAGACTCAGGATATACAGACATGTTCATGCACACTAGTCACGCCGTTTACCTACGCAAGTTCTCAATAGCGCTGGCTGTATAGTTTTATTTTTTTAATTGGAACGATTTCAATTTTTTCTTTATGATTTTCTTTTGTTTTTTCTCTTCTCTCTATCGCTTGTGCTTGAGCCTGACCCGCTATAAAATCATCCCGCTTCTTTTAATATTATTATCTTTAAATTCATGACAAATACATCGCCAAACACCACCTACACACAGATAAACATACAGTAACACAATTTCACATCATTACACTACATATTACCAACGGTGTAAGTGCAGTGCAAACATCTCCGCATCACGGGTAAGTGGTAGAACTATAGTCCTCATTATTTCTCTTCGATTCCCGCGAGATCAGCGCAATCAACGGCCACAGGGTGATTCCTGTGCCCGGCGTGATTACACACAAATGAATGTCCTGTGTGGGAATCGAACTCACGACCTGCGGCGCGATAGGTGGAATCAAACTGCGCCAACTGGCCCAAATGTAATAATGTTACAAAGGTTTCAAATACGTCAAATGGAAGGAAATATATCTTTTTTGTTCATTATTTTTTTTGATTATAAAGCTAGGTTTAGAATGGACTTTATATGACAAGAATATTCTTAGGTATGTATGCAGGTTTACGTTCTCTTAGCAAGATTCCGAACATGCCATAGCTCATCGACAATGACATTTCTTACCGTTTTGTTGAACTGAACTTTGCCATCCTAGACAAGAGTTACTTTCTGTCAGCGTGACTGTTTATAGAAAATTTATTTTGTATGAAAAATTATAGGTATAAGTCACGTGACTACTGTATATAAAACTCATACAAATCCCAAATTCTGCATGCGGAATATTTTACGTGTCTAACTGTCATGGTGCTGATTCTGTAGTTTACAACTAAACTACTTTTACTCTCACTATGTCTCTTTCTAACAAAGAACATAAGAAGAGGATGTAAGAAATGTAGTCCTGTCAAATTAGTCTACCTAATGCTTGTTTTCAATATAAATCTAGTCGCCATCTATCGCGGTTACGTCTAAATATATCCGCAAATAAAGACGGCAAAGACTAATTTGACAGCTTCAAATATGTTATATCCTTTTTCAATAATGTTTGTAAGAAAGAAATGTCATGTTACTAAAATTGCTAAGTGCGATTTACAATAGAATCGGCACCGTTGTCGCGCATTTTGACGTAACACTACTCGACGCACTAAAACAGTTTAATTGCTTTATCTGTATGTTTGTTTGTATATCACAGAACAGTGGCAGAGATCGTCCGCGGTGCTGGCGTCGTTCCCACTCAGGTGTAGATTGCAATAGTTAATTAACTACTTGGAATTAATTGGATGCTAACTGAACATAGTAATTAGTAAATTAGTCTATTTAATAATACCCTTACATTGGTACCGAAGCTGTTGTAAATGGCACTAAACTAATTTTAATCACATCACATCTCTTTCTTAAAAACAACTCTCGGTGAGAAAGACCGCCAGAGCTCATCGGGAAGGGCGAAGAGTCGCGTGAGTGATGCCTCGTGTATTGCTAACGTCCATAGGCCTACGGCAACAGCTTACCATCAGGCTTGCTTGTTTACAGACTTAGTTGTAAAAAAAAATTTAAAAGGGTGCACTAATAAAGGATTTCCCTCCCCTATTCTCTACCCCCTTATTAATAAATAAGGTTTAAGTCAAGTGTAGAGCAACCAAGTATTTAAATATCCGTCACTTTCTAATGTCATATAACAGAAAGGGTTGGGGCTATCTTATTAGGACTGCCTTATTTATTAATAAGGGGGTAAGTAAGTGTGTAAAATTCACACAATGCGCTTGACCACAGAACGCCGGTGGTAGCATAGTACTTTGGAGTAAGTACTCATCTACCTGGCTACTATCTTCAAGAAAATCTATCACTAAGCACTACGAAATGAAAGACAGTAAAAGTCTTCGTTGTAAAAAGAAAACATGAATTATTTTGTCGCGTCCGCTGATTCACCCGTCCGATATAAAATATATTTTCCGCTTTCCAACTTCCAGCAATGTTCAGTATGAAAGTGAAATAAATCTGTCTATTCTGTCTGCTGTTTAACTCGTAGACCAAACATTGTAGATCCCTCTTTAAAAATGTCGGCTACGAACAACCTCTGTGCTACGAATATCTACGCATCACAGCTACGAATCCCCTTTTGTATGACTTAAATGGATATGCGTTATTATTTGTATTATACAGACTTAAAAGGAGTTCAGACGGATCAAAGAGACGGATCGATACCATAAGCAAACTGAAGTCGTTGTCTATGCATAAATGCGCATGTGTCAAAAAATTCAAAATTCAAAATCATTTATTCAAATAGACCTTCGCAGGCACTTATGAAAAGTCTGACTCTAATACTCTAATACCGGTTCGGAAGGTTGCATTTGCTGAGAAGAGCCGGCAATAAACTCAGCAATTACTCTTTTCAAAACAAGCTTAGATTCATTACATAATATTTACATTCTAATCGCACTGACAACAATTGCGTGCCAAGGCGAGGCGGCAAAGACTACAAAGTAGACTGAATCTATATTTAATCTATATACAGGATGTTGTTTTGGTCGGCGACAAGCGACCCAGGAGCGGTAGTACAAAATATATATTCCCCAAAAATGGACTTAATTCCATTAATTACTGTAAATATGTTGAGAAATACCTTATTCAATTTGAAATAAAATTACTGCAAAGTATGTTTACTAGGCACGTGCACAGACTAGAGCTAGGCGCAAGCCGCCATCGCCCCACCCCTTTACTCCCTCGTACTCCCGTTGAGTATTATGTCTACACTTTAGCTTATTACATGATTTTCAAAATTTTATTTTTTTCATTTTTATTATTTAAAAAAAATAAAGTATTTTTTTATATTTTTTTTAGCACCAGTATCATTTGTATTATTGACCCTGAGTCGCTCGTCGCTGACCAAAACAACAACCTGTATATAAAAATGAAACCCGTTTTCCGTTGTCACGACATAACATGAAAACGGCTTGACCGATTTGGCTTATTTTTTTTTTGTAGTTTTCTAATACTCTGTACAAGGTTCTTACGGAAACAAATATTAAGAAAATTGCGCAGAAACTTAGAAAATTTAAGAAAACTTAACGAAAGGGTGGCTTAGGGTAGGTTAGGTTATAGGGTAGGATATTACGCAAACGAAGTTGCGCCGGGCAGCTAGTAAGTAAATAAATAAATGACAAACTTAAGCAGACCAGCCCCCACAAGCAGCACCTGTTCACAAGTATGACGCGTGCAATAAGTGTGCAATGTAATGTTGGGGATGAGCAGTTTTACGCATATGTGGGAGTAAGTTGTGTATTATGTATACGAGATACACAATTTTATATTACTTTTCCACCTACTATTATTTTCCTTTTTACTGTTTTATGTGTATATAATATGTTATTGTGTTGTGTCACCTCAAAGTATTTTATTTCTTTCTTTTTCTTTACATAGGAGCAGAGGTTTTTGGCTTCAATTTTATTGCGGTCCTAGTCCCGTCTGAACTTTATTTTACGTACATGGTATTATACTAATAAATATCTATTTATTATTTTTTATTATACTTATGAGATTCATTCGTCGATTTCTCATTAATAAAATAACTGACGTTTGTTATTAATGTATCAGGTTTAGATCTAAATAAAAATGCATAATTAATTCACACATAAATATTGCTATGCCTCATCAGTAAATCACAAGACTACGTCACATTCGAAATTGAATGTAATAAAATTCAAAGATTTTCATAGGGCATCGTGCCTCTACCCAGATGGATAGTCCGCCTTACTAAAGCATGACATTTAATATCACTCCGCTTGAGGGGCTCCTGAGCAAATCGCACTCAGTTCGTACTGCGCACGGCTGTCATCGCGTCATACTCGCTGTACAGATTAAATAAAAAATTTCAACTTGCGTATTAAAATACTGTCACAACACTTATAAAAACCAAGGAAAAACTAAAAAACTAACCTTCCATGTGTAAGTATTGCGATTTCGTCACTTTTAATTACCTAAACATATTACTTTTAAATACTGTCAATTATGGCTTGTTTATTTCGTGTTCCCATAGAGACGACTATCCTTCTGGACGTTTTAAATTCTTTGATAAAATTATAACGCAAGAACCGATAAAATTTCAAAATCGGTACCATCCTCCTTACTTTAAAAATGTAGCAACGAAAGTCTTTTAAAATATCCTCAGTGCTACAAATAGTTACGAACCAGGTTAAAAAAACTTTGATTAACATGTATTCGACTTCCACAACCATTTCTTCCACTATTTACATCACACAACAAATGAATGGCACATATTTTCGTTTCAAACATCTCGTTACGGTTTATCAAAAGCATTTTCCTTAATAAAACACGATACCCGCGTTTGAAGATCTTGACAAGGCTAACGAGGGTTTACAAATACACGAACTTGTACACTTTCCACACGATAACAGTTCTGTGAGCACGTATTGGACAGCTATTACCTTTTTAATTTATAGTGGACACTGCGTGCGCGCCGCTCTACCCGTGACGTCACCATATATTTCGGCACGATGACACTTCTATTATAATTTATACTATTGCATAATTATTTAGCATTATACGCCCCAGTGGGCCGTGTTTATTGAAAAATTATTGTTAATGTACACCCACTGCAATATTAGTGAATGTGAAAATATCAAAATTGTTCCGTTAACGTTTTTATTCATGAGTTTTAGACGGGTCATCTATTTTTTTGTTTTATGATATATTGCGGTATGAAGATAAAATCGACTAAAGTAGTACTTGTGTCAAATATATGAATCAACATTATGAAAGAAAATATGATTTATTTGTTTACTAGATTTGCTTGCGACTTCGTACGCGTGGATTAGCCAGGGTATGAACACGTAGCTATAGCTTAAGAAATATGAAGCTCACATGGTCAAAGTCAAAGTCAAAGCCATTTATTCAATTTCGGCCCCAGAAGGTCACATTTACTGAAGTTACCACCGGTTCGGAACTCGGCCTTCAACTGAGAAGAATCCGGCAAGAAACTCAGCAAGGTTGCATTTTTTTAATATTTTTTGGACAATCTGACCATGTTTGGCTTTTTTTTCTTCCAAATAACTAACAATAAAGAAACACAACGTCTGAAACTCTGTTATACTATAGCAGTTTATTCTTAGTGTTAATGTCTGTCATATTAAAGTCAAATCCATTTATTCAATTAAGGCCCTAGTATATACATCACTTTTGAAGGGCAAAATTGCTATTGAGAACCGGTAAGAAACTTATGAGCAGCAGCAGCAGCCAATTCTCACCCATTCGAAATTGATTGCTCGATCGAAAAAAGTACGAATTCGAACTTTTATCGAGTGTAAATCACGTTCTGGCAATTTCGCGGCCGGCTTTGTATGGTCGGGTCCGTTTGAAATGACTCCGCCCCTCGAAATTTTATAATAGTCGAATAGGACTCGAACCATAAGTTCGATTTCTATTCGAGTTCGAAGGTTATTTCGAAGGACGCAAGAATTAGGTCCCAAGTACCAACATTCTTAAAAAAACACACCAGTGAACCAATTTGGACTGCATAAATGCTTAACAGATAAAGCGATGCCTACCCCTTCTACAGTGCCAAGTATTATAATTAGAATTGTATTATCTGTGTAATTAAAATAAGCATAGTACACATTCGTACAGGGTCGAGGTTCCGTTATAAATACCCGCCATTGCTAAATGCAGGTACGTAAACAAAACGTTTTTCAAATGAACTCTGTGCATTGTCAGTGATGAGAGACCTGAGATGTGCTTATCTTTGGATAAACACATCTCTGACTTCTAATTAGTATTCATCAGAGTTTCAACATCTATTAAAATCCACTTTCGAGGAAATTTATGGGAGAGACATTTTGTGTTACTTATTTAAATTATATATTTAATACTTTTGCACCGGATAGGTAGTAAAACCGCAGGGCAAAGCTAGTTTAAAAAAAGTTCATTTGTTTAAAGTATCAGGCGAACATAACGCTTAAGGATATTCAGAAAGTATTTTCACTATTCATAAAGACTAGAAAAGCCTATAGAAGCTAGAGGGTTCTCGTACCTATTCAGATGTCTAAATTACAAAAGAAAGTTATATCTAACGTACCTACTAAACTGCTTGAAACTATCTAAGGAGCGAACTAAAAAAATAAAAAATCTTCAAACTTATGTCATCAATCATCTTTGATATCCGAAAAAGAGAAAGAGAGTGACATAGGCAAAATTTTGCCTATGTCACTCTCCGATCTCATAAACTATCTGTATGCAAAATATCACGCCGATCCGTAGCTCCTTCAAGAATAATTAAGGTCTTCGCTATGTATAACACAGCACATATGTGTGCATAGCGGTGTATTTTCAGAAAAATGCTTACATTTACATAACGGGCATTCATTTAATTGGTTAAAGAAACATCCGAATAGTAGAAATAGCGTGAAAAATGAGCGAAAATAATGGAAAGCTATTTTCTTTTCCGTTTCAGGCGCAGTGAGATGCCGCTAGCGGCGACAGGCGCACGCACACGCTTCGAACGCGCACGGCTGTCTGTGCGCATTGTGCGCGCACTAACATTCCGATTTTGAACATATGCGGGGTAAATTCGTAATCATATTAATTTTATTACTGTAAACAAAATTATATCATGGAGTAAACTATTTAAGATACAAAATTGTTTACTATATTTTTTTACAGTAAAATCAATATGAAAATTTGAAAATGACAGTTAACATAAAAGTGTTAAGTGAAACTAATGTAAAAAAATGAAGTTAGTGATTTTACGATAAAGGAAGAGCGCAAAGCGTTCGATTGTGACAGTGAAGTGAAGTGGACCCAGGGATGAAGTGATTGGATTCTAGTCAAGAATAATCATGGGAATTCAAGTGGAGAACACTGTGGATTATAATAGTGCATGTAAGTATCTAGCTTACTAATTTGAAAGTTTGTCTGTCTATCTATTTGCTAGGTCAGAGGTAGCTCGTGCGCCGGGCCATTATAGCGCCCGGACAGGAAAAAAAAACGATCAAACTGAAGTAGCTAGGATCCAAGAAGCACATACAATACTTCCGGATAGGTGGTAAAACCGCAGGGCAAAGCTAGTTTAAAAAAGTTAATTTCGTTAAAGTACCAGGCGAACATAACGCTTAAGGATATTCAGAAAGTATGTTCACTAGATAATGTAGAGATTTCGACTTTCACTTAGCTCCAAAGCTAAGTGCCGTCCCATATTACCAGGAGTTTAGTTTTTCAAAGAGCATATTAGTAAGTGTAGGCATGGATAAAATCGGGATTTGAAAAAAGATATTCGAGTACTAGAGTGAATCATTTAATGAAGTTAATAACTAAGGAATACTTTAGACATTTGTTGGAATTGACTCATACATTAACTCCAAATGTAGACTCATTTCAACCGTGTATTTCGAGGATTCACTCCTTCCTGCTGTTTATTTTTAAGATTTTTCAAAGCAATACGGAAGCCGCGACTTTTATTTTAAAACCTGGGCAAAATTCGCATAAATAAATCTTTTTTTAAAAAGCAATCATGTCTTGCATATTTGTTTATTTGCTTAAACTCAGGGACCAAATTTCGTTTGTAAGCTTCCGAGAGATCAATCATTTAAAAATAAACGCAGTCAGGGGTTCATCCTTGTCCTCTAAAATGTTGTTCTATTGCAGAGACGGTACAGTTTTATTATATTTTCGTATAAGTTCAATGTCATATGTAGCGACCTAGAGAGAGCGAGTGAGACTGTAACGGTGACAGATGAGCGTTAATTTTGAATTTGGAATGGCGGCACAGTTCTGTGAGCGGCGCACGCGCACGATTTTCGCACTACGTCGTTGATGAGACACACAAACATAACTGTGGATCGAGATGTTTTGACACATCCTCAGGTCAAAAATGATTGCAAGATATGACCTGATTTCCGTAATGGATCTTTTAAGATGGACGTTGCGTAACACGACTGAAAATCGGGTCCAATATACAATAAATAGTTGCATAATTTGTTGTTGTAAAAAGCTGTAAAGGCAAGAGAATACGAGGCCGGTCGCCAACACGATGGTCGGACCAAGTGAAAGAAGCCACCTCCTCTTCTAAATTCTACCAAGTGGTGAGGGCTACTTCGGACCGGAATCGATGGAGGCAGTTTCTCCGTTTAAGGGGTTTCAGTGACCACGATCCTCAGAAATGAGGGACCGACTGAAGAAGAAGAAGAAAATGCTGTACTAAGGGAGTTTTTAAATCAGCAATTTTTTGTAATAAAAACATAACTGTTAGGAAATTATGGAAGAAATTTTCAATAAAACAGTTCAGAAGATGAATCCATCATATGTTGATGAATCTAAAGACGAAGAAATGAATTCAACCATGCCACAAATTTTCAAGAGATTGTATGCTTTAGGAATTTTATTACCTTTATTATTAGTAATAATGACCTAAGAAATTTTAGACAAATTGAGGGATTACTGATTATAAGATAATAGTAAATAACGTTGGTGTTTTACCCTACCTACTATTGTGATATGCAGGTGTTTGTTAGTAGCACACAGTGACTGAAAATCAGAGAGGTAAAGCCATGTGACTAAAAAGGTTATGAATAAGAAGGTATGCCGGAAGAGGAAGACCGAAAAAGAGATGGATGAATTGTAAGAAAGCGCATATCCAATTTAGTTGAGAAAGGAGTGTTTGGATTCAGTAGTCAAAGTCAAAGTCAAAGTCAAAGCCATTTATTCAATTTAGGCCCTAGTAGGGCACTTATGAAGGTCAAAGCTACTGAAGTTACCACCAGTTCGTAAGTCGGCCTTCAACTGAGAAGAACCGGCAAGAAACTCAACAAGGTTACATTTTTAAAATATATTTTTTTGAACAATCTGACTATTGGCTATTTTTTTCCAAAACATTATACATACATACTTTTTATTTTACAAAATAAAATACAAAAAACATAAAAACGCATAAACATAAAAAAAAACACCAACATACAAAATAAATAAAAAATAATAACCTGCACTGGTTCATAATTATGTAGGTAAACTACTGGATTTTGTACAATGTGCGCTTGTGCAGAGTGAAGCTATTTCCAGACATCTTTATCTTCAATATAATGGGCTACCTTGTAATAAGCTCGTGCTTTGAAGACTTTCTTCACGTGAGATTTGAACTTAAAATCAGTCATTTTGGTTACCGAAGGTGGGATTTTGTTATAAAAACGTACACTATTTCCAAGAAATTACTTTTGAACTTTTGCTAATCTAAAATACGGTAGTTAAGTAGTTTTGATAAACTATGGGCCTAACGCGTAAGTGAACTTAAATTAATTGTTCTTCATTGAAATCCCATTATCTGGTATTTTATAACAAAGAACATAAGAAAAGGATGTAAGAAATGTAGTCCTGTCAAATTAGTGCAATGCTTGTTTTCAATATTTTAGTCGCCATCAAAATTGGTTATGTTAGACCTGGTTATGTTGAGGTGGACCACGGGAAGAAAAAGTTGCCCCTGATACATCCAGGTGAACTATGTAGGTGGACCACGGGCAGAGACTGGTCTATTTACCCGCAAATGAGAACGGTAAAGACTAATTTGACAGCTTTAAATATGTTCTATCCTTTTTCAATAATGTTTGTAAGAAAGAGATGCGATGTGATTAAAATTAGTTTTGTTCGATTTATAACAGAATCGGTAAAATGAATGGTATTCACGTGCTCTATAAATATAATAGAATTGTCGAAAAAGGAAGACCATTTAATGAAATTCATTAAGATTTACTTACGCGGTAGTACCGCTGGACATTCTATGATCCCACGTATTACTTATCTACTGGTTATAACCTTAATGACAAATATATTCGGTCAGCTGTTCAGCCAAATTAAAAAGCAGTTGGCAATGGAAATACTTCCCTTCATTCAAATATAAATTAATGACACTAAAAACGTGAAAAGCCACTTACACAACCGCTGAAAAATTACCTCAGCGACAAACCGAATGTAACAAACATGAGTATAATTCGAAACGGAAACACTGTTGATACTGTTGCGATTATTTCAACCGGTTATATTTATTTCGCGACATTTTGTGAAAAGTGTTGTTGACCTTAGTGGGATTAACGAACTTTGTGAATTAAGAGTTCATTCATTCAAAAAGCAATTTTTCACAGAGCAATGAAAAAACAAAAAAACTCGCCCTCCTACTAGAGACGCCTAACTCAATAGTAATATTGAAGCGTGTCAGTGGGCGGCACTGTTTTGCCAACAGACGACATGTATGTATTTTCTTATCAGTAGTATGTAGGTTCTGTTGACATCATAGAGTTAGAATAGTATAGAGCGACTGTACGAGAGTACGGTTTGTGAGCACGGGTACGGTCTAAATGCCTTTAAACGAAGTGCGCGTACATAGTATGAACGACTGAAATATGCAAGGGCGGCGTCGTGTCGCTCACTTCCCTCCAATATGGCGAGGAGGGCGATGGCTGCCACACGCGTCATATTTGTGAACAGGTGCTGTTTGTTGGGGTTGGTCTGCTTAAGTTTGCCATTTATTTACTTATTAAATATCGATTAAGTCTACCTTGCAGTTTTGCCGCCGCGCCGGGTCTCGCAATTGTTGTCAGTGCGACTAGTGTGCGAAATATTATGTAATGAATCTAAGCTTGTTTTAAAAAGAGTAATTGCTGAGTTTATTGCCTGCTCTTCAAATGCAACCTTCCGAACCGGTATTAGAGTCTTAGAGTCAGACTTTTCATAAGTGCCTGCGAAGGTCTATTTCAATAAATTATTTTGAATTACAGATATCTAAGAGTTAGTACTCTTAGATGTCTATACGACGAAGTTGGTAATCAAGCATTTGGCCCATCTAATGGTAATCGGTTACCACGGGGCATCACTCCCGCGTTACCGACCTTTACCCAATGAGCTGTGGCTCACGCGCAGGAACACAACATAAAGTTATATGGCTGCGGTATTCTGTAAGGTGGAGGTACTTCCCCAGTCGAGCTGCTCTTTGAGCGAATAAACGTATCGCTCTACCTCTGCCTTGAAAACTAAATTAAATGACCAATTCATAAAATATTTAGTTATGTCGATAGAAAATCAACTGGGAACCGAGGCCAAAGACAACAGGCCTGCTCAATCAGGCAACACCTGCAATTTATTGCCTGTGTCGTCTGCGTCGAAGACAAATTACTCACTTATACTGAGTGTGACGTCAGAATGACATAGTCTAGTTCATCTATCTATCTATCTGTAAACTAACGGATTGATGAATACCGACTTGCTATGCGGGAGTTTAACATTTTGTGCGATCGCCACACTATTAAAAATTCTATGTAGATCAATCATTATCTATTACCTTCTCAATGTTTTCATAGACAATGGTGCTGATTATGTTATATTAAACTAATTTAGTCTCACTATGTCTCTTTCTAACAAAGAACATAAGAAAAGGATGTAAGAAAATTAGTCCTGTCAAATTAGTCAAATGCTTGTTTTCAATACACATTTAGTCGCCATCTAAATACCCGCAAATGAAGACGGCAAAGACTAATTTGACAGCTTTGTTCCTTTTTCAATGTAACTATGTAACTAAAATTAGTTTAGTGCGATTTACAACAGAATCGGCACCAATACCTTTTATTTTATTTAGCCGTTATCGTTCATGGAAATTCTAATAGGTGTCTTTATTGCTTGTACTAAACCGGTAGATACATAGTTTAATTGGAAACCGGTATTTTTCAAACTATACCTACACATAAACTACTTCATTATGAGAAATTAACACCAACAAAGTAACAAACATTACTGTAATTATATTCCTTATCTAGGGTAGATTATTTAGAGAACAAAATACACAAAAATTTTATCAACAAAAAAAAAACCTTGCTGAGTTTCTTGCCGGAGGCCGGAGTCTTCTCAGTTTAAGTGTATTCCGAACCGGTGGTAAATTCAACTGTATGTACCAATGTAACGTTCATAAGTGCCTTACTAGGGCCTAAACTGAATAAATGACTTTTTGATTTTGATTTAAAGTTTTGAAAAAAAAAAAAATAACAATTATTCCAAAAACGAGTGCCTAATTTTGATGAAATAGAAAAAAAATAGGATACTTGCTAGCTATTTAATGTATATAGAAAAAATTTCAAAGTGCGAGTTCAATTTTTGGTGTAGACAAATTAAAAAAAATATATACGGAAAATAACCCACTATAAATAAAACCATATAAGTACCTAATAATAATAATATAATGTTACAAAAATAGGCGTCCCATTTTCAGCATAGATTTGAATTGTCCACATACATTGACGTCATACACCAAACTGGCACCATCCTGGCAACCGACCATTATTAATCGATAAAACAATAGTAATCGATTATGGAATTGCAAAAATCGGAACGCGTGATACAATGCGGGCGCGCTTGCCAAATCCTCCATCCGATTCGATTGTTAACTAATCAATTAGCATTTAATACTTCCAAAATACATATTCGAGCACCTTTGATATGCATGTGTGTCGATCAGTCAATGAGAACGAATGAAACTTGGTAGGTAATGTTATTGCTTGATTTTTGGCGTAGGCTTGATTGTGTCTTATGGCCGATTCCTATAATTTACGGACCGTTATCGGTTAAAATTAAGACTCTTATATCTTTACTAATAATGAAGCAAAGACCTCAAACCTTTGCATAGCAGACCCTCCCATATGGAAGTAGCTATCACAGGTAAAATTATATTACGAAATGATATATATATGCCTTGTTTGGCAATTAAAAAACCATTGTAAGCAAAATATAATGGCTTATAATAGGTACATAGTTTTACAACATTATTAAACCGCGCAGCCAGTGGCGTAACTATACCATCTGGGGCCCGTGGAAAATTATTTTGATGGGGCCCTATCAGTAAAAATCGTCACGTTGTACTCAGTTTAATTTTAATAAACTTCGAGATTTTCAGCGTACTCAATTACACGTTGTATATGTCCCACTAATGGCCATAGGCCTCCTCTCTTAGGCGAGAGGGAATGGTCTGTAGTCCCCACGCTAGCCCAATGCGTATGCGATGAATGCATTGAGATATTATGTTCTATGGCAGTGGCGTGCATTCCATATAGGCAAATAAGCAATGCTTACCTCATAAGATTCAATAATATGATATATTGATTCAATTTAACTACATAATCATTTTAAATAAAAATTCTAACCTAACATTCAATACAAAATTTCAAACTTTGCCGCGCAGGCAATCGCGAGTTCGTGTAACAAATTCACGCACACTAAAACGATTTCGGCATATGCATACACGCACACACACTTCTTTAGGATAATACGACGAAAGCATAAATCACGTTTTTACTATGCGTAGCACACTGACATTTGACATTCGCGATTTATGGACCAAAAGTAACCATACCTACTCTGTTGTGACACTAGTAACCCAGCCAAATTAAAAAACTATAGTTTACCAACGTTACAGCAACTCAAATATAACTTCGCAATTTATTTGTATTGTTTTGTTTATGGTTTGGCTGGCATTGCATAGGGTTACCGTACCGTAAAATTTATTATCGATAGATTCAAATCGAAATGACTGATATCGGAAAAAAAAATATATACAAGGTCGATCCTTAGAAAATCAATATTTATATTTTATTATGATATAAAATATATTTCTTAGTTAATTAGTAGCAAAAAATATTTTTAAAAATGCACTATTTATTAGGTCACTAATAATAATTACACAAATATCCGTTATTCGAGCAAACTTACACTGTCGAGATTTTTAGAAAAACAACGATTTAGGGCGTCTATCTCGTTGTTTTTTCTAAAAATCGGATGATTAAACTTACACTGTCGATATTTTTTAGAAAAACAACGATTTAGACGCCCTCCCATCGATTTCAGCATTAATGAGAGAGAAAGAGAGTAACTTGTGCTAATTTATGGTGGTCACTGTACTAAAACTTTTCACGAACTTTTTGACAACTTGTAAAATCACGATACACATAATTCATTTCATTTCACTAGTGCACGTGGATTGATCTTTATTGGATAAAATACCACCGATACAATAAAACTCTCCTAGTACTTGATTGCCTACCTCCTCCGAAAACCAATGCACGCCACTGTTCTATGGATATATAGATCATCATCTATTTGCTAGCTTTTCGGTGAAGGAACAACATGGTGAGGTCTGTAATTCAGGTACAATGTAAAAAAAAAATTTTTGAGCTCGCGGCCTCTTATTGCGGCCTCGGCTCGGGCCGGGGCCCTCTTAGGTCGGGGGCCCGTGGCATTTTGCCAGCCCTGCCACCCTATAGTTACGCCACTGCGCGCAGCATATTCTATAGGAACAGAAACTAAACTTTTTTTTTAGTTTTCAATGGTTTTTGGATGTTCTTCATGGGTGCACTAAATAATATTAAAACCCAGTTAAATTCCTATTATCGATTAGAATTCGTATTAATTTGAACAATAAAATTTGCACAGGGGTACAGTCGCCATCTACCGGAAAATCTTCGAACTTGGAAAATAGCCGACCACACCCCCGTTCTAAACTGAAAACGTGAAACGTGCCTACCTACGCTATTTGGCCAGAATTTTGGCAAGCTTTCAATTTTCCTCGTTCGCGCCGCGTTCAACAGATGGCGCTAGTAGTAATCTCAGACGCGGAAAAGTCAAATTATTTTGTTTATGTTATGTCGTCAGTTTATTTTTAAAACAGAGCGTTTTATAAGTGGCCTAGGAAGTTATGTACACCGCGATCCGTACAGAATGTGGCGGTTGGATGCAATGCCGAGAGTTTTCCACACTTACAAACACATTTACGCTAAAAATTTTATTGATCTTAGTGCTGCTATAAAACGTTTTTCACTCTGTTTTGATCTGCTACGTGGGAATGTTTCTAGTCTATGATTTTTCTTAAATGCGTTGTATCTATCTAATCTTCATTGTTCTTATAAATTTTCCGCGGTATTTCATTCTTGTTTATAGTGTTTAACACACGATTGCGTTGTCATTTATATTCGAATTGAAATATAGCAGATAAAAAATAAAACTGGTAATTTCAGCTTTGTATTGTTTAACTTAGTCAATTACAGAATGAAAAGAATGAAAAACAAATTGCCGACATACGTAAAGATATTCAAAAAAGCATACATAGCATAGTATTCAATAAACGAACGAAACAAATCACTACAAAAATATTAACAATCTGATCTACTATTGAAATAACAAAATCAATTTGTTTATCCATTTCATTATTCAACTCGACGAACGAATTGATCGCGATCTCCTTTTACACCCTAAATTTTATTCATATACTTAATGTTTGAATTTAGAGAAATTCTTTCATAGCGCTCGCCTACATAAGGAACACCTGTGGAAACCTTCATCCATCTAGACCCGGTTAAGGCAGTGCAGTCTATAAGTCAATCAGAGGAGTTTTACTAAATTCGCGTTTCGTCGACATGTCCCGTTCAAAAATATTAATTAGTACGAGCAATTTGATACGTTTACAAACTGCACAAATTATGTTGTTAATTTCAACACTTATCGTTTAATTAGTTATGATTATGAGTTCATTACAGTTTTCAGCTGTTGTGCTCATTTTTGTTTAAGTTTTTTTAAATTTTCTTAAACTTTCTTTAGAAACGGGAGCCTGCATGTAGCAGATATACGAATCAATAGGTTTATCAGAGAAAGTTAGGAAATTGCATCAGAGTTGTCAAGGTATGATCTAATGCTGTTTTAAGAGAGGAGGTTTTAATGTGCAAAATAATATTGTTTTCAAGAAATTTGTGTGTTTTAGGAGATGATTTCAATGGCACCTTTGCAAGAGGCTTTTTATATTGCTCGTCAGTGTATTACAAAACGAGAGTGCTAAATATGACATACGTAAATTAAGTGGTTGGATTGAGAGAGAAAGGACATGTAAGAAAGGAGTGAATACTGAAATGACTGCTATGGTGTGAACAGTGCTGTACAACGTTTTTTACCACGATAACATTCGAAAATATTGGTTCAATCAACTGCTGTTTTATGAGGTAGCGCCGTGCTGGCAGTGGGACCAGCGGTGTTACACAATGACAATACGCTTTATCCCTTCCGATGCCTGTAGCCCGATTCTCGTAATATGAAACGATCCAAAAGTCGCTAGATAACTTAACATTAGTTTTAATTTTGTATTCCCGTGCTACTTCAATCGAACGATAACTCAATAGGATTGAAACTCAACTACAAGCAAGCAATTACCTAACTACTCATGTGGGCAAAAAAGAAATATTGCCATATTAATCCTAATTGATTTACCAATTAACCTTTATTTGAGAAAAAAATTATCCAATCGTTACTTTTCCGATTACCGAGTTCGATAATACGCTTGCAACGACGTTACTCGAACTTCAATAGGATCGTTCTTCAACCGTGCATAATGTGTAACGAGAATACGAAAAGCAGTTTCGATTGCAATTCAATTGTGAAATGGTTTAGAAGTCGTTGACGTTTTGTTACGAGAATCAGGCTACTGTACAGTAACATTCTCAAGAAGGGTGCGAAGAGAGGGTCGGCATCTATAGGCTAGTAACCGCTTACGAAGTCGGGCCATAAGCTTGTTGCCATTTTAGCGGTATAAAAAATCACTGTGCTGCTAAAAACAGGGATAAATGATGCAAGACTTGTCCTCTTGTATGTAGCTTGGACGAAGGTAAGAGGACAAGTCTTCAGTTGGTACCGCGGGTCTGCCTCCCAGAGACAAAAGCTTAAATAATGTCGTGTCATCATTGAGCTATTATTACTACGTATAGAGAAGACGCCACACAACACAACTATGGTCAGTTCAAGTGAGGCCGTCCGGCCATATTTAAAAGCGTTCTGATAGTGCTACGTGTTTCTACTGTCTGCTTAAACGACTAATTATTGTTGCTGTAACTTTAGTTGACTCTAAAAAAATGGGACATAACCTTTGCATATGATAGCTT